>PVLA01000533.1:237936-523011 GCA_004027455.1 Hydrochoerus hydrochaeris | reverse complement strand
TAAAGGATATAACTGCATGTATGTTTGAGTGTGTGGAATTAATAACCATGTTGCTAAAGTTTTAGTTGGATGGATGAGCAAAACTGACTGCAGTCTCACTGTTTGGATGTCCACTTTGTGGACTTTAGTTTTGTAACTTGAACAACTGCATCTAAGAGGAAAGTATATAATTATCAACTAGTGATTTTTACTGGTTACTGTTTTTTTGTTTTGTTTTTGAGATTTTGTATGGTTTCTACCCTCTTTCCATTTCAAAATTTTTTCTTTAAATAAAACAATTTAAAAAAAAAGCAAGAGGAGGAAAAGAAAGTGCTCTAAAAGAAATAACTGTATGTAACCTTAACTGTGTAGGATTGATAACCATGTTACTAAGTTTTTGTTGGATTGGTGACTAGAACTGTTTGCAGCCTCACTGTTTAAATGTCCACTTTGTATGCTTTAATTTTGTAACTGGAACAACTATATCCAAGAAGATAATATGTAATGTATCAAATAGTGATTTCTTGCTGTTTATTTTTTTTTGAAATTCTGTATTGCTTCTACCCTTTTTTCTGTTTTGTTTCCCCCCTTTAAAAAAAAAAAGAAAGAAACAGACATTAGCATAAAACTTTCTTTTTGATGAGCTAAGAGAAACTAGTAATATAAATAAAATGAATTAGTGTATGTATTAAGATATTTTTGAAATAATGGAATAGGAAATTTGGGGAACCACTTGAACCTCTCCCCACTTGTTTATCTATCTTCCATTTTGCTCCTCATTTGCACACTTTCACTTTGAGTTAGTCATATAAACAAAAGCCATGTGATAGTTAAGCTTGTGTTTCTGACTTACTCAACATTATGTTCCCAAGTTAGATCCATTTACCTATAGATTCCTTGAGTTTGTCTTTCTTTTAAGGAACTCCATTGTGTATAAATACCACATTTTCCTTATCCATTCATCTGCTGATGGACACATGCAATGTTTCCAAGATCTAGCTATTATAAATTGTGCTGTTAGAAATGTGGGTACACATACACCTCCTTGCCAAATAAGTCAAAATTATCACACAACAGGCAATTCTTAAAAATGTGAAAATAATACAACTTTCTACCAAGGGTAGATTACTAGTACCACCCAGTCCTTGTTATGTCACATTGATTTCAAAGCGGGAGACTGATCTTGGATAAATCTAAACCTGCTCTTTTATAGACTCATCTGTCCTGAAAAGTCTCCCATGTTTGCATTTCAAAGGGACATTTTGGCCTTAATTAGCAGAAGGCAAAGTGAGGGAGGTGTACTACAAACATCATTACATGATTGGAGATCACATTCAGTGCTGATCTTTTCCAGCCTATTGACATCAAGGATATTTACTAAAAAAAAAATTGATCTGAAAATTTATTTTCTTTCATATGTTCATAAATGTTGAGAATACTTATTACAAAGCAAAAAGAAGCAATAGTATTTGAAGGGGAAAATGAAAAAAATTAATAGCTATTTAATTGTAAGTTTTTAAAAATAAAGCAATTAAATGAATATAATTCTTAATATAAGGACAATTTATTTTTACTTTTTGAGAGAAAGTATTTAATTTGGAAGCAGGATAGAAAACAGAATCTCTTTCTCTTCTTTTTCTTTATGTACTTATTTTATCTCTGTACCTTTTCATGTCCAGGCTACCTTCATTATGTTCCTTACCAAAAGTAAATCGAGAGTTTAGATGGGCTTTTAAAAGAAAATAGAAAACTTCTGTTAGAAATAGTTATGTATAACTATAACTATATATATATATATATATATATACACATAAATATTAATTTGCTTTATTTACCTATTGCAACATCAATTTTTTTTTTTTTTTTTGTACCGGGGATCAAACTCCCGACCACATGCTTGCTTATGCCGCTGAGCTAAATCCCCAGCCCTGCAACATCAATCTCAAATCCATGAAAAGGTTATAGGAAAGAATGAATTTAATAACATATGGTGCCAATTTTTGGATTTTATTTTAAATTTGTCATTACTGTGTCTCTGAGCAAGGTTTGAAGAAACTAATATGATTACAGAGTGACAAGAGATTTAGGTTTGAATTTCAACTCTTGATGAGTTTTCCTAATATGTTAGAACTTGGGAATCTAATTTATAAGATGTAGATTATAAAACCTCAAGCAACTGTTTTACAGGTTCTAGAACTTTTTGTTTTTTTGTACTTGGGATCGAACTTAACGACCTTGTACTTGCCAGGCAGGTTCTTATGCCATTGAGCTAAATTCCCAACAGTTCTAGAACTTTTAAGGGACATGTGTTGTATGTGACAGAGACTATATGGTCAATTTAACAGATACCAAACTTAGGCATAAGGGAATCCCATGAATATGACAAAGTTTTGTTTGGAGAAACCTACAGAGTTCAATAAAGGTGTGAATAAGTGGATCTTACCAATATAAGACAAGAGTGTTTGTATCTAGTCTTTCCAACGGAATAGCCACCTGTGACTATTGATCACTTGGAATATAGCTAGTATGAATGAAGAAATTTGTTTTAAATTTTACTTCTTATTAGCTTAAATTGGAATCAAAATAGCAAGACAGGTCTAGTAGCTACCTGATTCAGAACGCATGGCCACAGAATGGAGTGACAGGCAGTAGCCAGCCAGGGAGCCCTAAGGGCTGCTCTTCAAGGAAGTGAAGTTTTTTAAGTAAAGAAAAGAATATCTCAAACTGCTGGTTGAAGCAGATCCTCTAGAGATCACCACAAACCCAATTCCCTAAAAACAAAACTAAAGACAATGTTATTCCAGAGCCCAGAGAGGTGTCAGCACTCACATCAGACCAGGTGAATTTGGAAGCTGGCCTCTCTGTGGAATCAGGAGTGGCCTTACCTCACTTTTCGGGTTTGCACGCCTTCTCCACAATTATCACGCATATTCACGAAGGTCACCTTGCAAACACTCCAAGGTTCTGTGACCCATATGTACTGGTTGCAGTCACTGTGGCATGGAACGACCTCATACACCTGAAACACACATACTTCTCAGGGATCTCAGGGAGTTCAAGGAGAGAGTGGGAGAACTCACACTTGGGCACTGTTATTTCATTGTTAAGATACGTTTATTCCTCTTCCTTATGGTTCATTACTCTAAAATAGGATTGAGAGAACTTCTTGAGAGTCCTAGTACTAAAGGGGAGCCTGGCTGTGTTGCATCCTGTTATTCTACTACTATGTCATCAGTACAGATCTGGTTCACTGGACCAGATCAAAGATATTTCCATGTACCTACACTTGCTGCACTGTATATAATTTTCTGGACCATTTGTCTTGTCTACAACCTTGTGTTGTCAATATTTAACTCACAGCACTCATTTGTTAGGCATTTAATAGAGATTTATTTAAAGAATGAATGAATGAATGAAATGATTATATGAACATAGCTGTTTTATGAATAAGTTTAATTTGGCCCATTTTCCAGATAAATATATATGACAATAGGAATTAAAATTTTGTGGTTTTCATTTAGAAAACTAAATTGAAACAGAAGTCATATGAAATAAATCTATCTTAAAAACTAATTGATGGTCACTTGGGTCTTGGATATAGGGTCTGGAATTAACACTGTATTATATACAGTGATAGAATCCATGAAACAAAGCAAACTGTCTATAGTCCATGTCTATAATGGCTGTCAACCCCCATATGGGATGTGACTTTTAGTTTAAGGCATTTTAGAGTAAAGAAATAATTATACTGTCTGCTCAGTGAGAAAATATAAAGGGAAAAAGGGGATCATAATCTACTACAATCAAGGTGACACAACTGCTAAAGAAAAATCTTTAAAATTGTTTGCATAATCTGCGGCAACCCACATTTATTTTCTGTTACACACATGCAAAAGTTTTATGCAAGTAATTTCAGAAAAAAATAGCTCTTCGGAGTTATTCATCTGGGCAAATCTTATTGGGCTAACAATTCCGGTAATGTGAGTAAAGAGGATCTATTGCAAACAGGAATAAAAAATATGCACCGTTAAAATAAGACCCCACCACTACTCTTACAAGTGAACACATTCACCTTTGGGTGCTGAATTAAAACAGGATTAACAAGACAGGATTAAACACTACGCATGGCTGTCCTTCCCAATTCTTTCATAGCTTTCATTTTAGTCTTTCACTTTGCCATGAAGGCGAATCAGTTCTGAACACCCGCCGCACATCTATTTCCGGCCTTGCAACATCCTCTGCCCCTTTGCAAAGCACAAGAACGTGAGTGAGTGGTGCCACTGCCTCGTCCAGGGAGGAGCATCTCTCCCCTCTGGTCTCCATATTTAAATGAAAAAACCCAGGTACCTATGCTGGGAGACCAAAAGGGACTAGGCTAGAGAAAAAAATAATGAAAAGTGGGATTTTTTCCTGAAAGACATAAAAGACAATAGCAAGAAAAGAAATACATTCTCAGAAATCAGGATTATTTTTAGTGCTCTACTAAGAATTAGTAGGTTTAAGAGTTCTTACCTGTGCCTGGAGCAATGTTCAACAGGATGAAGAAAGGAAGATAAACAAAAATGAATAAAAATGTTAATATATCATAAAAACACAAGGAAGTTTCAAGTATGGTTATATATGAAGGCTTATTTCTTATAAAGGATTAGAACTTTTTTATCACTTGTTTACTATTACTGAAAAGTAAAGTACAAGAATGGGCATATCAACAGCTCAACCAAGGAAAGGTTTACATGAATAGGATGAAGAAATCTCAGCAAACTGAGCTGACTACTAAATGTCATGAAAAAATGATATATGACTGCAAATAACTTGTGACACAGCCTTTAAGTGATCTGTTATTTATATACTGATCTATCTATAGAGTAATCGATCTATTTTCTCTCAATGCATCTGTATTGTAGAAAAAATGGATTTTCTTCTTTTATTGGAAAATGAAAACTTAACATTTTCAATCCAGTGAATTGCCTTTTATTTGAAGAATGAATAGTTGTAGTAAAAATCTATATGATTTGCAATTTTAATGTTAATACAAAATTTGCCTATTCTTTACTTTTCTTAAATAGTTTACTAATACATAAATCCCTAAAATTTCTATTTTTATATAGAATATTTTTGCTCAAAGTTAAAATTTTTTTCTTGGTTAGGATAATATTTATTATCCCCTTCCCATGCACAAGTCACTGCTGAGAAGCATGAAAATATTATCCACATCATAAGTTACAGTTTATAGAAAAATAACTCATCCCGTCAACAATACATTTCTATCACTTTAAAAACAGTAGCCAATTTATTTTTCCATGTTGGTTCAAGAATAGTGGTATGGTTTTATTTTTTAGATCAAATCAAAACAGTATTTGTTTATAGGTGACTACTTCCTGACAGAGCCTCTCCTCCACCTCTAAAAAATTCTATATCCTAAGTGATAAACTTTTGTTGTACATTAACTTTATACTGAAAAAGAAAAAGAACGGTGGAGATATTTACTCTCGTGCACAATAATAAGCTTAGCTGAACTCTTACACTTTGCTTTATAATGTTTACATAAAATAAATCATCTCTTATCAAGTCATAATGGTAATTTATTGAAATGTAAATATGAATGCTCTACCTTTAACCCACTGCAATTTCCCTCTATCTTTTTAATCTGTAATTAAAACATCACCATAAGGACAAGCTAATATTTCTCCTGTTCCTCAGCTATTAAAAATCTCTTACTTCTTATTTTAGTCTTGTATTTTTTTTTAACTACTAATTTTCAGGTGTACTTCCAGCAAGCTGAGAAACCATCCTTAAATATTCCTCTCAAATTCTGCACAAATGGGAGGTGACAGCAAATTAAGTTTAAGAGTACAAATTTTCATAGCAAAGACAACTTTCTCCAAGATCCTGGAACTTTGGAATTCATTTTTAAATAAAATTCTTATTTAAATTGCAGATATGGGTGTCTTGCACAAATACACATCTACATTAAAATAAAGTGGGTGTGTGAGAGAAATCATAACTGGATCATAATTTACTAAAAATTTAAATTTGCTATTGACAATTGAAGGTTTCAAAACTTATAGAGAGCCATTCCTTTCATTATAAATATTCCACTTCAATTATTGTATGCCATATTTGTATAACTAGAGACATGCAACTGAATTTTCTTGTTTGAATGACTAGTTTCAGAGCTATGAAATGCTCCAGGACAAGGAAACCTGGTCACCAGTAGATGGCAGCATGTGTGCACATCATTTGCTCTTAGTTGCATTTAAAGAATCAATTGAGCAACTGCAGGTAAGTCTTTGAAAAGAATTTCTATAGACTCCAATTCTCTACGGTCATCCTTTATTTATTCAGAGTTTATCTTTGCTTTCTCTATAATGTGCTTTTGTTGTTATAAATAAGTTTGAGTTAATTTTGGAAGGAAAATACGTTTACTAGTAAGCAGTGTTTGGAGATTTAAACTACACTGCACAAAATACTTCTGTGTATTCATTTGATTGTTCATTTGATTGTAATTTAAATTCATATATCTGCATATGCTATTAATTCACAAGTCAGTAAAATATGATAGTTGACTGATAAATATATTACATTTGAATTAGTCAATTCTTCCATTAATCTTTTTACTTCCTATCTCCAATGGATTACAGATAATGACTATTGACAACAATTAATGAGTTATGCATCTACATTTAACAAAGATGCAGACAAAATTTAAAAGCACCAATAACTAAATTGATAGTTCACTCATAGAGACTTTGAATTCCTCTATTTATTATTCCTCAATTTATTTTACATCAAATAAATTTAAATCAATAAACAAAACATTTTTCCCAATTTCAGATACACATCCATATACTTCTTTCATGTAGTTGATAAGTGATATGTACCTTTTCCAAGACTCTAGGGAAACTATGACATAGTCTTACCAAACAAGTTAGATACAACTGTGTGACAAATTAAATATCTTGACATTATATCAAAGACAAATGTCGTTACTCCATTGAATTAAATTCATATTTACACACTTGGAGAGTACTGAATGTCCAGAGATTTCAGGGATAATATGTCTAATTTGAGATTTTGAGAACATACGTGTAATATACTCAGATATTCTGAAGATAGATCACATTTCTTATTCAGGAATGTTTACTCACTGTTGTCCATTTTTGAGAAGTAATAAATCCACGTGAACCTCAACAACGTCCTAACCCTCTCAAGGTTAAGAAAGTACCTGATTAACGTGGTCCAGTTTGGGGCAGGGTCTTCCTCCATTATAGGGTTTTTCACGCAACCATTTAGATCGAACCTTCACACCGCTGCCGCAGGACTTACTGCAGCGGGACCAGTTGGACCACTCGCTGAGCTTGCAGTCCGAGGGGCAGGGGATGATGCAGGCCTCTTCAATGTAACCTGAGTGGAGGAGAAAGAGACGAGAGCCATGTCCTCTACTTGTCACTCTCCCGGTGCCACCCGCCATTCCAGCTCATTTAGAAGGTCCAAGTTTGACTTGACAGCAGCATGCAAATGCAGAGATGTCTAACTATTAGGAACTCAAATTAAATTCTGCAGGAAAATGACACATACATAGAGCGACTCTGCTCAAATAACAGCTGAGCAGCTGCCATGTGATCTGCTTAGGATTCATGCTCATATTTCAGCATTTCTGACTTTGACAGCTCTTGTTTAATTGACAATAACCTGTCTGCTGCCATATCATTCTATTGCTGCCAGAATGGAGCATTAAAAAAATAATCGTAACACAGTTTTTTATAAAACCCTGCTAGTGTCACACAAGGACAGAATTGTTTTGGAGTCTGTGGAACAGTCTTCCTCAGGAAGAAAAGCCAGTCTCTCCCAATCAGTCTCTAAGGAAACCATTTCACTTCGCTCCTTATGTTTCCCCTTCCTTGAAAATCAAATCTGAAGAAGAAAAAGCAAGGACGTTAAAAAACAGTGCTTTATATTTTCAGAAGTTTGTCAATTTCAAAGAACCTTGACATCTTGTATCTATTTAGTTCCCTGAAAAGTTCTATGAGTGTATGAGGCAGGTATGGATATTTGATGTTCAGATAAAAAAAAAAAGCAGAGAGAAAATCAAAAAATCCAAGTTCACATGGTGAGAGATGAGGAAAGGTCTGAGGTCTTGTCTGGTACTGATTTCTTCAATCACACACAAGTTAAATTAATAGTTACTGATTTGTCTGAGGAAGAGGAAACATTTCCCTTGAATGGTACTTCACTACTAACTTGATATGTCACAATATCAAATTATTCCTATTATTTTCTAAGCAAATGAAAAAAAAATTCCTTTGGTCAACCAACTGTGGATAGGTCATTTCTTGCATGAGAAAACAATCCCACTTATTCTATATCAAGTAGAGATTTGATTTTAAAATGATTATAAAATAAACAATTTATACTAGGGAGTTTCAGGTAGATTTAAAAACCATAAAAATCAGTTTGTGGTTTGGGTTTTAGTAGCTTTGCTGAGTTGTGGAGTCTTCATTGGCCTCTAGTTTTATGAGCCCCTCCAAGTCCCCATTGGGAATTAACTCCCACATCCCCCACCCATCCTCTGCCAACCACACTCTACTTTCTGTTTCTATGAAATCGTCTACTCTGAATGTTTACCACAAATGAAATCAAGCCACACATGATATGGTCTTCGGTGACTGGCCTTTCAAACCTAGTTTCATGCTTTTGGAAGTTGATTGACGTTGCAGCAGCTATCAGCACTTCAGTCCTTCTGTGACTGATAATGTCCCATTGTACGGATGTGCCACATTTTGCTTATCTATGCATCAATTAGTGGATATTTCATTTGCTTCCATATTTTCCTAGTGTGAATCATGCTACAACCACCATTTGTGTACAACCTTACATGACAATATTCCCGATTTATTTGGATATATACCTGGAAGTGGCATTGCTCAATCAGATGTAAATTCTGTTCAGTGTTTTGCTTTTTGAAATTATGTCAAACTGTCTCCCAAAATTACTGCCCCATTTTATATTCCACTAGCAATCTAGGAGTATTCCAGTTTCTAAATATCCTTGTCAAACTTGTTATTGTTAACTATTTTATCTTAGTGTTCTCTGAAGAACAAAAGGTTTAGATGCTAATGAATGAAGCCCATTATATTTATCCTTTGGTTGCTTGTGTATCCTTTGGTATCCTTTGGTTGGTATCACATTTAGGAAACTATTACCATAAGCTAAGATCACAAAGGTCTACACCTGTGTTTTCTTCTAAATGTTTCATAATTTTAACTTTAACTTTAATGTTTCATTTTGAGTTAATTTTTTGTGAGTGGTAAAAGGTAGGGGTCCAACTTTATTCTTTTGCATGCAGATTTTGACAATGTATAACCATGACATGATGAGGTCTTAGTCTATCAGGTCAGTGAGTTATTCTGCTCACGTTTTCTGAAAATATTATTCTTTCCCTGTTTAATTATTCTGGCTCCCTTGCTGGAATTGATCATAGGCATAAGATCTTATTTTCACATTTTAAATTTCATTTATTAACATGTCCTGTCTCATGCCAGTATGGCACTGTCTGGACTACTCTAATTTTTAGAAAGCTTTGAAATTAGGAAGTGTGCATCTTTCTGGTTTGTCTTCTTTTTCAAGATAGTTCTGGCTATTTTGAGTTTCTTATATTTCTATATGCATTTTAGAATCAGTTGGTCTATTTCTGAGAGATCTTTGATAGAAATTGCTTCAAATCTGTCCTACTTGGAAGCATTGCCATTTTAATACAAGTAAATGTTATTACTTTCCATTTATTTGGTCCTTTTTAATTTCTTTCAATAGTCTTTTGGAGTTTCTTAGTACAGAAGACTTGAATTTATTTCCAAGTATTTTATTTTTCTTTTACTCTAAGTTTCTTTTACTCTAACAAATACTGATTTCCTTAAATATAGGGCAGTTAGACAATCTTTAAAGTGAAGTGGCTAGTTTAATCTGGAAGCTTGTGCACAAACTGTCCTGATTGAAACAGTACCAAAAGCCGGCATGGGGGCGCACACCTGTAATCCTGGCACTCAGGAGGCCGAGGCAGGAAGATAGTTGTGAGGTTGAGGTCAGCGTGGGTTACAAAGTGAGCTCAAGGCCAGCCTGAACTGCATAGTGAGACCCTGTCTCAAAAAGGCCAAAAAAAAAAAAAAAAAGCACTAAAATGCTAGCAGGTTTATTAGCTATCTTTTAGTGATCATAAATTATTTGAGACTGTTCAAAAGTATAGGCAGCTCTCATCCTCCAGATATCTGATAAAACCCATCTAGGACAGAGTCTGAGTTTTAGAAGTTAATATTTTGAGCTTACTCAGCTCTTCATTTTATTGAAAAATTTTTATTAAGGATCCATTCACATGCAATTGTAAAAAAAAGTTCTTTTAACCCATTCCCCAGCCTCTCAGTGGTAATGAGATTATAATTTCAACTAAGATATTAACATTGATATAGTCCATTGAGCCTACTTAGGTTTCAACAGTTCGTGTGTGTGTGTGTGTGTGTGTGTGTGTGTGTGTAGGACTGAAGTATGGAGCACTGTTTTAGGACACAGGCAGAACACGTAAAATCTGGAAGACAAACCGATTTGTGACATATGTTTCTATATAATAATCTGCCACACTTTGAAAGTTACGTAGTGTCTATTTTAAATTTTTATGATAGTGCTTATGCAGAAGAGTGCATCTTTCATCAGTCAGTGAAAAACTCAAGAAACTAACACTTCAAAGCCCCCTTGGGTGGCTTTCCAATCACTGTCTTTTAGTAGGACAATCACAATCCTGACTTCTCACAACATTTAAGGATTTTTCTTTCTTTATTTTATGTCAGTGTTTTCATATAGGATATGCCAATTAATTTAAGCTTTTTTTACTATGCATTGTCTATCCACATTGTTGAAGACTTTATTTTAATTGATGTGTAGCATGCTACTGACTTGATATGTTATATTCATTAAGTAGTTGGTGAGCATTTAGGTCATTTTTAACACAAAACTGTTATTCATAATGCTCCTTTGAACATTCTAGAACATGTATCCATGTGTCTTTGGTTAAACATAACTATGTGTTTTTGTTGGGTGTACCCTAAGAAACTGATGTCAGAGCATGATCTTTTTTGAGAGGTAGATGTTTGGGATCACATTTTTAAAAATAATTAAGCTTACTGATACTTTTCAGGTATAATGATCACATTCATTATAGGGAATTTATACCTGTATATGATATAACTTGATTTTTTTCCTGTTTCTTTACCCTCCGTTTACCTCTTTTGCCCTCCATATTTAAAAAGCTTTGTTTTTCATTTTTTTCTTCCTTTCTTGTCATTTTTTCCCTTCCTTCCTTTCCCTTTCCCTTCTTAGTTCTCCTTCCCATTTGAACATTTTCTTCCTATTTCACAATAGCTACTATACATTTTAGTCCTTATTTACATTTTCAGTTTCTCACAGCAGAGAGAGTGATGTAAACATGTTTTTTTGTTCGGTGTATTCTAGCAGAGAAATTGATGTGTCAGAGTCTGTTCTTATATTGCCTTATTTTAAATGAAGTATAAAGGCATTTTTTAAAATAATGGGGTCACAAATTTGGTATGAGGAACAGAATACAATGAAAGGGTTTTCACTAGTGGTGATTGGTCACAGATAATCTGGCGGGCAGCTGTGCTCAGTGGGATTTTATCAACTGTGACAAGGAAGACAGGAAAAAGATTTTATGAATGTGCTTTTGACACTGAAGAAGGATTTTGAGGTATTGATAATGATTAAGAGGAAAGTTCAACAAAAATTGAAGAGTATTTTACAATAATGTTTTTGAAAAATTTAAAAAGCATAACTATTCTTCAAATAAGTTGGAATAATTAATTTAAAGTATAGTATCATACTTTTAAGTATAGTTTAAGGTGGGGAATTATTTAATCCCGCTTCACCATTCTGAGTTGATATGTACTTCAAATCCTATTTCTTTTTTTAAAATGATAACCAGCAAATAAATTTAACATATTAAAAGATGTCCCCTGAAAAGACTTGTAGTTGGACCAATAATAATTTGTCTTAGTTGTAATAATTAATAGGTGGAATTCAACTGTAAAAATGTCTTTCATCACTTCTGAAATCAGTGAATTTCTGTGATCAAATAATTTAAAAATATTTGTGAAAGTATGATGAATTTCAAAAATAATCTGTGATTTCCAAATATTATCAGTGACTTTGGCAAAAGGACTGCAGTATTTCAAAGTTGATGATATTGAAATATTTCTAGAAAAATAGCACATTTTTTCCACTTTTTGGAAAAATGATGTCAAAAGTAAGCCTCTTTTATTATTCAGTACTTGTAAATGAAAATGAAATCACAAAATTTTTCATATAATTCTTCACAGAGAAATGATCAATGTTTTATTTCATTTTATCTGAAGCATTATGGCATTAGTGAGATTTAACATATGTAACTTCAGACTGTATTACTAAGGAAGGAGGCTTAAAACTTATTCTTGACAATAGCATGTTACAGAAAACATCTCTCAAGTTAAATTCAATCTAATAAACTGCTAAAAGAGACATTAGGGACTGAGATAAAACAATATATTGCCTAGGCTCTCATGTTTTATTTTCCAATGTTAACAACATTCAATAATTGCCTGTCATGTTTATCTAGCATCACTAAAACCCTTAATGGTACTAGAGAACTGCTAGATAAGCATCCCCCTGCTTTCCCTGCTAAGATTAATTTTGAGAGCAATTAACGTCAAACCATCATGAGTGGTGAAAAAAGAAATATTTGAAGTGTATTAGGAATAAATAAACTGCTGGAATCTTACAGCAATTTATGATTTCTGAGGAATACTGGAATAAAATATATGAATTCACAATTAGGATGTTAAAACTTTTAGCAGCTCAACAGTGATTTTGATATTTGGGAAAATCAAATCCTTGACTTCTAATCATATTTTTTTGTACACTTCTTCAAGTTGAAACAAATATAAAATACAAACAGGCTTAAAGTGGCACTCAGAGGGCATAGGCATACTACCTTTGAGATACATGCAATCACCCTGCTCATTCGAATTATGAATTTTCAGATAAAAAAGCTTTCAACAACTTTCACAATTATAAATTGTTCTTTTGAAAGGTGCACATAATGACTAAGAATTCATTTTAAAATGCACATGTTAATACTGAATAATACACAGCTCTGTAAATGAGTCACTCTGGCACACTGAATCATCTGGATTAGTCGCAAATGTAAATTCAAAAATCACGCCTACTAAATGTTTATTAGACACACATAGCTGCAACCAGAAACAACAATTTAGCTAGACTTCTAGCTATGTTGATACTCAAAGACTTTTAAAAAAATTGCTAAACCTTTGCAAATGGACAGAATATTCTTTAGCAATTATATGTTAATAAACTGTTAATTTGACAACTTGATGAAGTCAGACTAGCATATCTATGTAAACTTCAGTATTTCAGTATTTTACCAAAACTCATCTGTTCATGAAAAGTTATGAATCAACATTGGGCTATAAGTTATCATAGTGGGGTCAGGGGTTTTGCTCAGAGGCATAAGTGCCTGCCTGGCAAACATGAGGTCATGAGTTCAATCCCCGGTACCAAAAAAAAAAAAAGTTATTATTATAGTGAAGTGCTCAGGAAGGTTTATATAACTATAATAAAATACTATTTTAACTTTAATTTTATTTGTAAATGTACGTATCTGCTAAGTACACATACTTTTCTGAAAATTTCACTGTTGGTATGAATGGTTACAGGGTTTTGTTCTGATTGTTATTTCAATTTTGGGAGCCTATCCAATAACCCAGGTGCATTCAGATTCATTAGGTGTATCTATATGTGGGCTCATCACAATCCTTTGGCTAAGGTCAAGTATAGGTATGCTTTTTCTTTTTTTTTTTTTTTTTTTTTTTTTTTTTTTTTTTTTTTTATCAAGGCCATTTCGTATACTAAATGCTAAGGCTTTTGTGCAAAAAAAAAAGCCCTGACTAACAAATGCTCTTGTCCCTTGGTTTACTGTTTCTAAGCCCTGAAATTTTCTGTGCAATAGGGATATTTTGTTATTCACAGTAGGCTACACCTTAAGTGAATTTAAGGTAAAGAGATTGTAGGAGGGAGGTCAGTCACACGTGAAAGATCAGTCATGTGACTAAAACACTGAGACACAGGATATCTGTCTGACCACCGGGGAGGGAAAGAGAGAATTCAGGTCCATTGTTGATAAGCCAATCAGTTGTGTCTGTGACGGAAACCCCACTATTTTTATTAATAGTGGTTACCAAAGCTCAGATGAGCTATTTGGTGATATGCATCAGTGTGATGGGAGGGAGAGGTCTCCTATTAGGAGAGAACACTGAAGCTCATGTGCTTCTTTGGGCTGGTTCTAATTTGTATCTTTTTATTATCATAAAATGGTTATGCAAAAGTAGTGCTTTTCTATGAGTTGCTCCAATGAATTACTGAACATGAAGCAAGTTATAGGAATATGCAAATTTGTAGTCAGCTCAGAGGTAAAGTTCCTTTGAGTATCCTTAAACTTATAGTTGGAATCTGATGTAATAACAGTCTTGTAAAATACTGAGTTGGCCTAATTACAGCACTCGAATTTTACTGTGCTTCCAGGCATATATATGAAACTGTATCTATAGTTATTCAAACAAAATAACAAAATAATTACATAGATCAAGGTATTTATTGACTTTCTCTTCAGATTTAATATTTACAATTCTAACAGGGAGTGAAAAATCAAAGGCAGAGTCTAGAAAATTAACTTTAACTATAAAGCTTTGTCAGCAATAATAAGGTATTTGACAAATTGTTCAGATTATTAAGATAAAGTAATGGGAGATGAATTAAATTTGAGCTTGTTAGAGTTATTTATTTTTAATATGACCCAGTGTAGAACACTGTTCTTTCAATCAATGAAAATCTAATGTTGTCATAGAATTATTTCTAAAGGATGATGCTTAAATGTTGGTGTGCTAGATTCTCATGATAATTAAATATAACTTTAACAAAAAGGTTTTCTGTGATAAACTGGAAAATTGCTCCATTCAACTAGGTAAATAGGATTTTTTATTACAGTCTTGCTTATTTATTTATACTAATATAAACTGTGAATTTGTAGAATGACTCAGATATGGCATTCTTATAATTATTGACATTTTTTCTACAGCATCTTGCTGTGCCAGTGAGAAATAACACATTCACATAGGTTTTAACTGGAATCCTTTAAAATTGGATTCATATGGAATTTTAATTTTTAAAAAATGTACATTATCTTTCATGTTCATTTTAATATTTAGAAGAAAATGTATAACTCATCAACTAACCAAAACAAAACATAACAAAATAACAAATCAACAACAACAAAACTCAAAAAGTTAAGTGTCTTTGTATATTACTGCATACTTTAAAGATTTAAAAGTCAAACTCATGTGTAGGCTAGCAAAAATTTTATTTTCCTAACAGCAGCAATTATTTTCATCATTGGATATACTTTTTGAGTTTTTAAATGATCAAAGGAAAGTCAATTTTTCTTTTTAAAAATCAGAGTAACCAAAATTACCTGTAAGAGATATACCAGTAACTATGCAGACATAGGATAAGTATTGAGAGAAGTACAACTACAGTCTTTTTAAAAATGGGATTTACAGTGGATACTAACTACTTAGCACAATTTCAGGTTTATTTTTGAAACCATGGATACAGCTTATATCTAATATATAAGGCTCTTTTCACACATTGATACAAAAGATATCACTACTCTTAAAATTTGTTTATAACTTGGTCATTTTAAGGTCACTCTGAAAAAGGAAAAGATATTTTCGGAATGAAAATAACTCAGCTAATGCAATACAGATCTTTAAAACTCTTGGATTTGCAGGATTTTACAAATACTTTAGCAATGCCTATTTGGATTTCCTCAGGTCTGTTTTTATCTTTCTAAATTGTGAGACCTTGTAACACAAGGTCATATAACTTTATAGTTTTATATATCAAGAACATATAACTTTATAGTTTTATATAAGAAAGGAAACTTGCAAAGATGTTGGCAAGATCATCACTTGGTAATTATTTTATCAAAACTGGTTTTATCCCGTTTTTATGACATCAGGAGGAATGCATGCTCAGAGGGGTAAAATAGTAAAAAATACCAGAAAAACAAAACACAAATTGATTTTAAGTTGTTTATTATTGTGATAATGAGTTGACCCTGGCAGTTGAATTTATTTTAACAGTGCAATTACTTTTGTCCAAAGAAAGCTGAAAGGGTAGCTAAATAAGTGTGTCAGGCGCGTTGGAAACTATGTTTGACAGCTAGCCTGAGGGGCTCCATGGAGCCCAGTTTGAAAATCACATTATTAAGTAGCTAGATGAGTTAAAGTGTCAAGAACAGGAACCCAGAGAACTAAACGATAATGGCAGAATACCTTTCTTTCACATCTGACGTGAATAGTAGCTGCAGGAAAATCTCCAATTGTCTTCCTCACTGTGCTCCCTCAGGGAGGGAGCCTGCTCTAGAATGGTGCAGGAATCCACACTCTCTTTAATGAGACCCTAGGCAATTGCCTTCTTTTTGTACTCTGGTGTCCTTAGACTCCCTCTAGTTCCTTCCCTTGCTCTTTAAATCTGCAGCCAGTTACCTCAGGAAAAGTCAGTCCCTCACCCTTAGCCTCTCTTTTCCATTTGAAAGGAAAAGAAAGATCCCGGGTGTGAGTAACTGCAAAAGCTCTACCAGCTGTTTCTATGCTTTCTGATGAGAAATTTTAATTCTGAAATGAACTAGAGATTAAATAAATCCTACCAACTCAACAGGCCTTTTGGAGAAATTAGGACTCCATTTCAGTTTGTTTACAAGATTCTATTTATTGCCTTTTCTGCCTGGTCGAATTAAACATGTTCTTCAAATACAAGTGCCTGCCATGATAAGGAACAATTCCTTTCAGTTTTGTTTCTAATTAACCTGATCTATCATGCACTATCCAGTGGAATATTCTATTGCTTACTAATACATTTACTCCAACTAACGTCTGAAGAAATTCAATCTCTCTTGACTGATTTCTTAAGCAGTTACTACCTTCCTTAAGTATGTTCTTTCCATTCTAATGGTGCTGTGTTTGTGGAGTATTAGAACTTAGTCAGTGTAACCTACACATAGTTCAATCCAGTACAACTATCTTCTCCCAGCCAAATTAGCTTTCTATCAGAATGATAGATCCACAGATTAAATATCGTGGTATCTTTGGGATTTGCATCCCTAGATAACACAGGAAATATAAGAGGGTTTAAAAAAAAAAAAAAGGACCGGTTGTTTCAGGAACAAGTTTGTAGGGAGAGGTTTAGGAGATTGCAGTTAATGTGTCACTGTGACACCTTGATAGTTGGTAAATATGAAGTGTTCTTATTGCTTTCTAAACCATACAATCAAGCTGGAGTAACCCCATTTTAACAGCAGAGGTTACCTCAGCAAGGCTGGGGGTACCTGTCATGCAGCTAGCTTCGAACAATTTATCTCATATTTTTTAGTCATGTGTATTTGGGATGTGGGAAATTATCATCAACATATTAATTTTCTTTTTCAGTTTAGAAAATAAAGTAAGCACAGTTTTTTTTTTTAAGAGTACGTTCATTTTTCTATGTGATTTTGTTTTGTTTTTTGAATCTTAACATGTCCTAAACAGGTACTTGGTTCTTTACCAATCACTACTTTCCATGTTTCTTCTCTTGCCACTTAATGTCATTTTGGGTACATCCCAAAGTTTGGTCCTTAAAAGCCTGCCCACTTTAAAACATAAAAAAAAATTTTTTTTTCTGGTGCTGGAGATTGAATCCAGAGTCTTTACACTGAACTGCATATCCAGCCCTTGTAATGTTTTTAGAAAAATTTTTGAGATAGAGAGTTGGTAAACAACTAAGTTGCCTGGGTTGGGCTCAAATTTGTGATCCTCCTGCCTCAGTCTTATAACTAACTGGAATTATAGGAATGGGCCACTCCACCTGGTTTCATTAAAACTTTAATCCCAATTTAAATTCCAGTCTTACTTCCTCTTCATGCCTTTTTTGTATGCAGATCATTTAGAGATTGTTGGTTCTATTGAATGAGTGAGCACTTGATAAACCCCAGGGGAGGTTTCTGATACCTGCGGGCCCAATAAGCCTGCCTAGCACCACTTTCAGACTATAGATGTCAATTCTGGACAATTTGACAATATCAATGAATGCCCTGTTACATATAAATGATAAAGTATGTGGTGTTCAACTTAGAACATCCTTCTGTAAACTTTCATTTTCCCTCCGCCATGATGTGTGTACATTTTACCTCTACTCTCAAAGAGAGCAAATGCGTAACACTGAAGAAAAGTTGGGTTACCGTGGCTGTTACATCTGGACGTTTCCACGAGCCTGCCGTTTTGATCGTAGCATGCCATTGCTTGGTAACGATACCCTTGTCCACATTCCTTAATGTCTCCTTGTACTTTCATTCCCAGTAAAACTTCCACCTTCCCCTCTGGTAAAATGCAGTCTGACCAGTTCCCCACAGGCTGGGCGTTGTATTTGTCACAAGGACAATACTGAGTCTCAATCAGGGGGTACAAATGGGAATTTTTACATTTTTCCTTCTTTTTACTTTTTCCTGTAGAAAAGAAATACCAGACACTGAATTTAAAAAGCAAAACAAAACAATACTAGTCAACTTCAAGCATCCCTCAATTTTCTACTGTCTTAAGCTCACTTTCTCTGTTTTTAACCATATTGAATGGTAGACTAAAAATAAATGTTAAATTTTAACGTAAAAAGTTTTCTATAGAGATTTTTTGCTGGTTTTGGGAATCTCCTCACTCCCCCTAGTACTGGAGATCAAGCCTAGGATCTTTACACTGAACTACATCCCCAGCATTTTGTTATTTTTTTATTGCACAACTGTGTCTCACTAACTCCTTAATTTGCTCAAAGTTGGGATTGAACTCCCGATCCTTCTGTCTCTGTCACCCAGACTACTAAGGGTATTTGGTACTTTACATAGTGAAATTTTTCCTATTTAAAAGTAGTTCATTTTGCATAAAAGGTTGAGAGGGGTGTTGAAACTTTTTCGTCTTTAAAATGATTAAAACCCTCTGAAATCATCAAGTGTTTCCACTGACTGGGGAAGATGAGGTAACTTCATACACCTCTCCTTTAGAGCATATGCAAAACTATGAGATGGGGAGTGACTTCATCATACTGCATAACACTCCTATTAATTCAAAGAGGTAGTATATTTGCATACAGAAGGATTAAGATTTGAAAAATGACATTTTTAGACTTACATCTCTGATTATGATTTGTATCTTTCAGAATTCCTCAAGAGTAATCATTTCAACATACTTGGTGATTAATGTAGGAATTATTAATAATACATACAATGAAGATATTTATTGTTAAAATGAAATACTTGAATATAATTGAATCTAAATAAATTTATTTTAAAAACCTCTTGGGTATGTTATATATGTGCTTTGGAAAATGATCATTCTATTTATATCACATAAAATATAAAACATAATAAATTAATTACATGTATTTACTTCACATTTTCATAAGCGGCCTTATATAGCCAACAGCTTCCATATTATAGGTAGTTCATTTCATAACTTTGAAATTCTGACTAATCTATTAGCCTCAGTATTTTCAGGTTTTAATTGTCACTATTTTAGAATGCATCCAGCTGTAGTTGAGTATGATGGCTCTTGCTTTGCTTGTTATGTCACTGCTTTTTGTCACTGTGACTTCTTTCTTACTTGCAGTTTTCAGATACACAACTAATATTACATTCAAGGAGATGAAGGATGTATGAGCCCATGCCAGTGAGACTGGGTTAGGAAACTGAAGGATATCTTTTCCTCTCTGCTGGAAGAACTCACCAATTTCTGGGTAATTCATTAAAAGTACATATTCAAATAAAACCAAATCTGTCATGTTTTATGTAGTCAGTTAGTAAGGGGACTGCTTTTTCTTTCTGCTGTACTAAAATGAAATAATGCTTCAATCACTGCCAGCCTACATTAAAAGACACATCCAAGTCCATTGATCAATTCAGTGTAAGTATAGCAGTTATAAGGCAGTTATCTAATGCACTGTCAGAACTCTCTTGATCTGACTTTTATTGTGTTTCTCTATCTTGACAATAGATCCTTTTGGCATCCCAATTGTTCTCACCAACAATAGTGCGCTTTCTGGTCCTAACTGCACCACAGTCTCCGTTGCATGAAGAAAACCTGGACCAGCTGGTAAATTGACAGTCGTCTTGGCAGGGGACCTGGCAAGCCTGAGTGAGGGCTGGCACGGGGCCGGCGTACTGGAGGCATTCATGGATAGCAGCCTGTCCTCCATCTTGCTTTCGACAAGTAATGGCTAAAAAGAAGCAGAGGTCTAGTTATTCCGTAATTTGGAAATGAACATTTACTCATACAGAGGAATCCTCTCTTAAATTCACTATCTATAGGTGAAATCTGGCAGGAATGTTTTTAATAATTACAGTTGACACTGTTATTGATCTTGAAGGTTTTTAAAATAATGAAGACTGTAACACTCATTGGGTTTTATGGCACAAGAAAAGCACACACTAAGCCTTTAGCAGTTTTCATTAGGTGTTATTAAATATTTCAATTCATGTCACACGTGGGATACATTTGGAAATGAATTTGTTTTGGGAAAGAAATCAAACATGGATTCTGATAATAGTTTATATACAAGAGATATTCCCAAAAGTTCTGGGAGACAGCAGATACCACAAGTATTGTTTTAGAACATTGGACAATCTAGATTTTCTATCTAGAAGGGTCTTAGTGGTAGCAAATTGATTGGTAGGTTGATGCAGAGAGAGGACGTCTATAGAGCTTGTCTAGAAACAGTATCTGCATAAATGAGTGTTAGTCCTGGTATGTCAGCGTCATTGTATTAGAAATGCTGAGCAGATTTGTAGAGCAGACTCCTGGGTATGTCTTGCCTGGCCACTGAAGTGTGGCCTTGTGTATTATATACGTTTCTCCACCTGATCATCCCTGGCACTGCTTTCTGCTCTGCTCCTGGGAGGCATGAACTATGCATCATGCCCATTGTGATGTTCCTGCCTTGGAGTAAGCTGATTATGGATCAAATCTCTCCCAAACCCTTCTTTCTTTAAACTGCGAGTGTTGACTCTGTGTCTAGAAAAGGGAAAGTTGACTAAAGTGGCACAGAAAGCATTTGTTTTTTCATTTTCTACATCATAGGGTTACTGGGATAGAACTGAAGTGATTAACGGAGGAGGCACTGTTAAAATCGCCATCCTCTCATTTCACAAGTTCTTCATATGCACAAGCATCAAACTGAATTTAAAAACTAAAACAGAAACATTGAACAGTGTGTCATGTCAGTAGCATTTTCACAATTATATATAGACACTACAAATGATCAGATAAATTTAATTCACACATTATTTCTTTCAAGATATTGTTCTAAGTAGGTTATTTAAAACAAGAAATAATTTTAGCACTTACTGAAAATAGATATATCATTTGAAGGTAACAGGTCTTAAGGACAAAGAGCAAATAGAACTGCATTGCCCTTTTTCCTTTGGCTATTTCTATCATTGGTTGTTAAAAATCATTCATTCACTGAGGAAGAAAGTGATACATTTACATTTGGTCCTGTATTTCATTGGGTCACTTTAAATAACCTCATTCAGACTGATTTACATGGCTTTTCCACATTTATGGCATGGGCTTAGTCGGCTTCTGATCTTGGCCTTCCTCAGTACTCCACCATCAAGAAATGAAGGGAGAAAACCTGCCATTTGACACTTAAGTTGCCCTTAGGACACAGAGATCCCCAGGTCACACAATGCTCTCTGCATCTATGAATTAAAACCTAACGAATAGCGCAGAGCTGTGTAATGTGGTGTGTGAAAGGATAAAACTGCTGTTTTTAGGAAGGGAAAATGTTCAGTGTAGGTGAACGCAGCTTGATTCAAATACTGCAAGAAGTATACAAAAGAACCTTCTTTAACTATTCAGGTGAATAATCTCTTTTTTAAATGTCACTTCATTTGTATATGCAAACATGATAGGGCTAATTTGTATGAAAAAACAGAATTGCTTGGATTTTAATGATAATACAATTTGCTAAAGCAGACATTGCTATAGTGGCTTTTATGTAGGTTGTATGACAAGAAAAAGCATAAGTACAACAAAAAGAGAATCTCACTGCTTGCAGAGGTCATTGTCGGTTGTTTGACTGTTTATCGTAAGATTCTGAGTGGCTATCCTGTTGGGCTGTAGATTATAATCAGCTGGCTAGCTTTTGAAAATGTCTATACTAAAGTTTACTAAATGTCAAGTATTTTGATTTCACTGGTTGAAGACAGTGTCCTCAATATTAGTATCTTTTTCAAGCTAATATTCTAAATGTGCAGGCTGTTAAGAACTATTCTTATGAGTAATATATTTTCCCCTGAATCAGGAACACTTGGAATTCTGGCTGAGCCTTGAGGTGAGGATGTAAAGTTCTTTGGTATCTGGTCACCCTTGTGCCATGCCAAGCTTTGGGAAACTGGCAGAGAGGTGTACACTATGGGAAGCTCTAACTTGCAGTTCAAAGGGAGCATCATGGGGATTGTACAGGGACTGGATCAAAAAGAGCATCCAGCTATTTTTAAAGAATGCTCTAATAGTATGTTGTGGAAGGAATCAACTTAATAATAAACTGATGTGATTTTTCAGTTCTTTCTGCCATTTGGAAGCAGGATTGAACATCTTAAACTTAGTAAGTTCCCATAGTTTTTGGTGAAAAGCTGCCCCAAACATACTTCTTAGAAAAGAAGAAGATATTAGACATTTAACTAGTCAGGATATATGGAGATGCCAAGAATTATTAATTTGGAAAATAAGAGATTTGACAATACTAAAATCCTAAAGCATGAAGAAGTTCGAACTGTTCATAACTTAAAATTAAAAATTAAAATACTGGATTTAGTTTTCTTGAAATGAAACTTTTATCTCCTTGTGTGATTTAGCTCACTGAAACACAGACTTGAATATAAATCTTTTGAAAAATTAAATGACATTGCCTTAGGTTCAACATTATGGGTTTCTCTTGCAAATTTAATTCAGAATTGCTCCAACTATCATCATATGGATAACACAGAAGAAAAAAATAATGAACTAACCATTGCCACTGGTACCAATACAATTTCAGAAACTAGTTTACTTCTATGGATCCATCTTACTCACATAAATCGAAAGCCTCACTCTTCATGTCCTGTACTACATAAAATCAGAAGCTCTTTAACTAGTGGAGGAGAAAAAAATATGCAAAATTTCCATGCCTGTTCTCAGCTACACACTCAGCACTGAACTTCCTTATCTGAAATTTTTGACAGTGTATTTTTGGAATGAATTACTTACAAAATGTTATCCAAACAAGTAACAACAGCATCATTTGTACAATATATTGAAAATTTATCATACATCTCAACTTGTTTGTATTCTAACTTAGAGGAAACATAACAATTCAAACCCAGAAACGCAATCTGAATGAACTTCCTGTTATTGGGTGAGGAACATATGAATGTTTGGAAAGGGAGTCTGGTCTCTTGATTTTGTAAATCTTAAAAATCATTTCAAAAATACTTAAAACAGGGTGATTTTAACTGTAGAAAATATGGCTTTCTCTTCGGCTAGCTAAATGCATGGGGGACATTAATGTAACCAATATATGGGTTAAAAAGAATCAAGATTGACAAACTAGCCTATCAATATTGATGAAACAGTACAAAGATGAACAGTTTTTTTTTTCCCAGCAAATATAAGAGCTCAAATGCTAATACATCAAAGGTGACTGAAAAAATACACTAACAAAATCCAGTTTGGAGATCTTTGGGGACCCTAATTTGGAAAACTGTATGTAGATCTTATACAGACAATAGAAGAAAATGAAACATGGCCTGAATGTTAGATAATATGAAAGATTATTATTATTATTAGTTTTATGTTATTTTATTCTATTATATATCTATATCTATATCTATATCTATATCTATATCTATATCTATATCTATATCTCTACTTATGTTATTTTAAAAACTTCCCATAAAGTCAAATACAAAAGATGAATAAGTAGAAATGGTAGAATCAATTCCAGAATTTTTTTTGTAAGTTGAGTTTAGGGCAAGGTACTAAAGAGGAAATTCATAAAGGTTCATGGAATGAAAGAGACTAGCTAACACTGACTGAGCTGAAAGGAGATAGCTGTCTGCGTTATGCACATAGGAATACATAAAGGGAAGGCTACTGATACACCCTGAAGTACATCTAATAGAATTCAGAAAATAGCTACTCATCTTCATTTCCTTATAGAGGAATAAAACTCCTCTATAATTCAGGTTGGGCAAAAAAGGGGAGTTCTATTGGTCAGGGAATCATACTTTAGCTACCAAGACCATGCTGTTATCTTGTGTGAATAATCAGAGTGAAATAAATTGTTAGATCTAACGTGCACAAAGAAGTTTGCTATAGGAAACAGAATAGGATCAACGTCTTAGTGCAGTGAAAGCTGTTGGATTATGCATAACAAAGAGTTCAAAGAGCTCTGAGACCTTATTTATTAAATTGAGCAACATGAACATAGCCTATCCCACTGCAGTAGTGTCTGTGCAGTATTAGAGACAGAATGTGTTCAGTCTATTGGGTGATTATATGAGTGATTTTTCCACAGTTTTATGAAGCAATGGCAAGGGTTAAAATGAATCATGTGGAAATGAGAGAAAAAGCTTAATGTGAATGGGTGCTCATTACCAAGAGACCTAACTGTGCTTAGAAATAAGACCAAATCTATAAATAATGCAAGAGGGCTCCAATTATTTACTACATACAGATAATCATCCTGGTCTTTCTTTGTGTGAAAGAGATTTTCACTGACAAGTTTGCCAAGTTACACTTCCTAATTACAATTTGTGAACATAACTCTGACAGAATGAAAAAGAATATACTTTTTTATTGTTCTTAAATGGTTATCAATGATATCTAGTCTCACAGATGCTCATAATACATGAGAAAATGCCGGTATCAGAACTATCTGGGAAATGTTAACCAGCTGCAAGGGCAGTCACTCAGACCAAGATCAGCTCAGCTGGAGCTGGGATCCAGGCAAGTCTAACTGTCTCAGATCATGCGGGATATCCAGGAACCACAGTGACACAGCTGGTGCCGAGCTTATTTTATGAGTTACTATTTTTTAAAAATGGCAGATGCATCAAAACATTTTATAACAAGACTCTTGGAGAGAGTTAAAACAAAATATAAATTCTCAAATCAAGGAGGCTCCCAATAGTCAAAGAAAATGAGAGGGAAACATTTTTAAGCGAAAATAATTTTAGATGCTTTAAATAACAGTTTATAAAGATGAAGAGTGCAAAATTTGGTGATAACTAATAAATATATGAATGAATAGAAGATTTTAAAAAGCAAGCCCATTTTCTATTTTGCTATTTAGTTGGTTTTCTACTTATGTTATTTTTCTTACTATTAAAAAATTCTTTTTGAAAATCAATGCATTAATTTGCATTCCTGGGATAAATCAACCCAAATATTTTGGGCCTAACCTTAGCAATGCATTTAAAATATAATCTTTCAAAAGAACAAAGTGAGTCAGAGCTTTAAGCAAAAGATGAGCCAAATGACATCCATATAGATTCTATTATATTTAACCATAAGATTTAAGCATATTTGATCACAAAAATTACAATAAAAGATAACAATAATTTTGCTACATGTATCTCACATTCCAAAAATCATTTAGGGTTAAATTTGAATGAGGGAAAATTAGAATTTTCTCTTATTTATTTCCCTTCTGTTTTTTTCCCCTCCTTCTCTTTTCTTCTTTCATCTTTTTCTCTGCCTTTCAATAAGTGATGCAGAGTGAGAACTTCAGGTCCAAGCTGGTCCTTGCCATGGGAGGCATATTACTGAAGTGTTTTTCTTTTTCTAGTCTAGATTTTAGAATGGCTCCAAATGACAGTTTCTGTATAAAAAGCCAGAAATGAGATCTTCTCAGCAGGTCAACATGAAAACAGTTATTGCTTGGCAAGCAAGGGTACTGAGGAGACAGTGGGTTAGGGTCATAGGAGGAGCTAGCCCTGAGGACAATCACCATACTTTAGGTAGGTGAACTTCAGAATGCGGACTTAGCAGGAGGTAGCAGGCAGATCAGTGAGGAAATTACATAAGCTCAAGTTTGAAGCCATTGTATGTAATCTCTGCATTTACTCTTTTTGACTTTTTAAAAACCCAGTATAAACATGCAACAAGTAATAATAATAGAATTATTTATATACATTTAAGTCCACAATGATTGAAATTGCTCCTCAGAACAGTTTGTACAAAAAATGAGCGTGTCATCCAAAATTGTCATTATAATTATGATTATTATTTTCTCATATCCAGTGACCTCAGAAGTTTGATTGATTCTCTGCTTCCCAAAGGGGATTCAGGTTCTGTTGCCTCAGTGTCTTCAAAATTTGGTGTCACTGGTTTTAGTCACATTTTGCCATCCACAATCCTGTGGGTAGGAGACTTTTGGATGGTTTGCATGGATTTTCTGCTGTCCAGAGCATCACTGACGCTGCCATTCTCCCAGTCTTTCAGTAGGTGGTGGTAGGTGGCCATCTCAACCACTACCTTGACTTTGTGGCTCAACTAACCCTTCTAACTCTGGTCTGGAGTTGCCTCCTGCCTTGGTTTGTGCCAGCTCTGAGTGCAGGTTAAACAGGACCCCACTGAGCTGCTCCATCTGCATCGAATAGTGGGCCATCCTGTCCCTCAGGGTGTTCTCCAGGCTTGCCTTCAGGTTGCTCACAAAGTGCAGGTCCGTATCCCAAGTGCAGGCTATATATCTCAGCTGTGGGAGCATCAATTCAGTGTCCCAATTGCAGCATACTACAAGTTGGCCATTGTGGTGCTTTCTTCAGTCTTGGCCACTGTGTCTCTCTCTTCAATCTGCTGTGACCACTGTGTCCAGCTCCTCTCAGTTCTTCTGAGCCAACTTGTCATCCTGGGCCTTGATGTCCCCATGAATTTGCAGACATCCTGAGGTTTGGAAGCATCCACCAGCCCAGTTAAACCACAGCTGGAAATCTGGGTTTGTAAATCTTTGACTTCCTCCTCATGGCTTTTCTTCATAAATAGTAGCTTTTCCTTCAAAGTCTCTATTTTTATCTTCAGTTGCAGCCCAGTGAGATTCACAACTCCAATAACCTTGCAAGGCTCGTGCATGTCACCGTGTGCAGACTACTACATGACCAGCCATGTCTCATACTCAACTCTAAAGTCATCAGAAGCAAGATAGGTGCTATTGGTCTTCATAATGATGTGCGTCGTGTCCACAGAATTTGCAAAATCTAATTCCTTAGCTCTCTGTTGGTCTTAGGGAGTATCCTTTCTTCTCCATGTGCTTCCAGATTGTACTCTCCAGTATCTAATCATCATTCTCCAGGCCCTTTACCTTGTCTGGGCAGCAAAGCAGGCAGTGATTTAGTTCTTTGATGGTTTCCCTTTTACTCTGGATGCCACCATATCCACCATATAATGGCTAATTTTGATTGTAAACTTGATTGGCTTGAGAAGCCCCTAAGGAACATAATAATGTACATGTGTATGTGTGTGTGGGGGGATCTTGGGGTGTGACTTTGAGGATTATCTCTGTTTCCTGGTCCCTTCTTCTCTAAGCTCTTCCTTTGGGCTCTGCTTCCTGGACACCATAAACTGAACATCTTTGTCCTACATATCCTGCTGCCATGATGTTCTTACTTTGGAGCAAGATGAAAATGACCTGAAAACTCTCAGTCTGAGAGGCAAAATAAACCTCTTTTTTAAAATAGTGAGTGTAGGGTATTTCTTCCCAGTCATGGGAAAGCAGACCAGTACATAACATATCCCTGGTTATTCCCATGACAAGGCCTCCGGACTACCAGGTAAGCTGCGAGTTGCTGGAGCAGCTCACAGAAATCAAGAAGCCCAGGTCTGAGATGCCTGCAGATACTGGGCACACTGCTGGTTTACCAGCCAGGATCTGAGTGACGTGGCAATGATAGGACAAATAGTTAGTAGAAGCAGCAGGGTGGGCAGTGACACAGAATCTGAGGAAGGCATGAGGTCAGGAAACAGACTTGGGAGGCCTCAGATTTTCATGGTCTTGAGCTATGTATTTTATTTCTAATGGAAATGCAATGGTAACTGTTATGGCATCTATGTAGATGCTCCCCCAAAGCCTCATGTACTTTTAGATCAGTGTTTTTGGAGGTAGGTGAGTCAAGAGTTTGTGACTGATTCGTGGTTTAATGGTAGGATTAAGGGTGCTGAGATTAAGGGTGAGGGATTGCTGGATCACTCCACTGACTGGATGGACAATGTCCTGATCCCAGTCATCTGGATAAGACAAGGGGAAGAAAGAGGCTTGTTTCCCACTTTTTGTACTTGTTTCTTTTGCTGTTTTCCACTTCCATGAACTGTTGCCCTCTGTCATGTTTTGTTCTGCCTTAGGGTCAGCTGATTATGGACTGACCTCTTCAAACTGTGAGCTCAATAAACCTTCCCTTCTTTAATCTTGGGTAATGTATCTCAGTAACAAGAAAAGAAACAACACAGTAACTCAACCTAGAGCTATGGGACTTTTAAACCTAGTTTTTTGAGATATTTCCATGATGACTTCCACAGTGGTTGTACCAGTCTACATTCCCACCAATGGTGAAGAAGTATTCCTTTTTCCCCCCAGGCCCTCTAGCATTTGTTTTTGGTTGGTTTCTTAATGATAGCCATTGTTCCTGGTGTGAAATGAAATCTCAGTGTTGTTTTAATTTGCATTTCTCAAATGATCAAGGATGTTGATTTGCCATTTGTATTTCTTCATCTGAGAAGTGTGTATTCATCTCATATACCTGTATGGATGCAACTTGGGACCATACTCTTAAGTGAAATAAATCAGACTCACATGTGTAAACATCATATTTTCTTCCTGGTGTGAGAAAGTGAAAGAGTAAATAAGGTCTAACATGTATAATAGGTACTGTGTGAAATACGAAGAAAATTTTCAAGAGGAAAAAGGAACTGGGGTGGGGGAAAGAGAAAAGGGAAAGGAAAAAAAGAGAAAGTTCTAGTGTCTCTTAGTTAATTGAAAAGAAAAATTTGTGCTAATATTGGTTGGAGAAATTTTTATGTCCATATCTTGCACTCTGAACAACTACTTAAAGGTAACAACATGCAATGTATTAACTATTGTTATTCTCCTACTATTGTTTTATTTTTTCCATAAAATAAAATGAAACATTTAAAAAAAGAAAATGTGTTTGTAAAAGGAAAAAAAGGTAAAGCTTACTTTTTACTGACATATTTCTATGATGTTGAATTTTTTTTAATAAGATACATACATATCTTGAGTTACATAAATAGATATACATAATGGTTCAAAGAATGTAGTGATTATGTGCTGCACACATGTTCTAATAAAAGAAAAGAAAAGAAAAATATTTCTATCTTTAGAACCATAGAAGGGTAAATAATATTAAATAGTAATGGTCATATTTTAATTTACATGCTGCCATTTCTAATGTAAGTAAAGAACAATAATTTAAAGTTAATCATATTTAAGTTAATTTCTTTAGATTAAAAGAAATGCTTAATGAGCTTACAAACATGAACAGGTTAGAGAAAAAAGAAATATAATAATCAAATATAATGTCCAATTTTCTTTATATATTATATATATATTGAAGACCTCAGCTTTTCCTATGACTCAGCAAATCACTTTGTGGAATTGTCCAAATTTCTATCTGCTATCCTAAGCTACCTCTATTTCCACATCTCTATATTTCATACTTAGATTTTTTTCCACTGGGTTACCCTGCCATGATTTCAACTGTGAAATGAGCAAAACACATTTTCCAAAATTAGCTCTTATTTTGAGGCCTCAGAATATTCAGCAAAGGAATTATTCTCAAGCTGAAAATAATGAAGTTAAAAAAATCACATTCACTCTTGACTCACTTCCACTATTCCCTCCACTGTTTGCCATCAAGCCCTAGAAATATTTTTCACCATTGTTAAGTCCAAAGTCTGTTCAGTTTTGCCCGTTTCCACTACTGTGGTTCCAGCCTGAGCGCTTCAGTTACTCTGTTGTACCAGCAGCATCTTTGCTGGCAGCCAGGCCCCTGTGTCTTATCTTTCTAATTTATTCTGCACATGCTGACAGATAAAACACTGTTTTTATCACGTTCTTGCTCCCGCCACTTATCGGACAAAGACTAAAATACCAACTCTGACATTTATAGCTCCTCTCCACAAAAATCACCCTGGGCTCCAGTTCACATCTGTGGAGCCTCTATCTCTCCAGTTTTCTGTGAAGATGTTTATTGCTTTTCACCTGAAATGCTTAGCTTATAGAACTGATCCCATTTTGTATTCTGCTTTTTTTTTTCTATTTATTCTAATAGGATGGTATAACTCAAATTCTAGGTGATCTCTCAGGTCTTTCTTAAATTCTTTAGTTTCAAATGATTGGTTTTACAATTGATCAGTTTTAATCTTTAACTTCTACTTGTGTGGTTAAAAATGACCTAATTTCCCTATCAAATTTGTAGGCTTCCTGATATGAATATCTTCATCCTTTCCTATCACTCAGGGTTTCTACATAGTCTTCTTTACAATCACAGTTGAATAAGTAGCTGGAATTAGAAAGTTTGATTTACCAGCTAGGACAGAGATATCTAATCTAGAATGTTTTCCTGACTTAGTTAATGTTTACTACCCAATTATTTTAATCATTAAAAAAAAGGATAAAATTTTCTTTAAGTCTCTGGCCCTACAAAGACAATGATCAAAGGTAGATTTTGGCAGATTAATCATGTAGAATTCTGAAAATAGCCATAAACATAAGAGGAAGAAACTTTTGCCTTTTTGCCATTAGCAACATATATCTTTCTCCATTCATGTTCTCTAGAAATACAGGTTCTAGGAAGAAGAAATCTCTATCTGCTGAAACAACAAAGAAAACAACTGCCTATATATGGGAGTGAGAGGCAGTTTCTGAACACATTTATGCAGAAATCACCTGTTACAATGCACTCTTCTCTTCCTGATAGCCTGAAAGTGCATGGCTGCTTCAGATAGTCTAATAAATATATGAAGATTAGGAAACATCATTTAAGGATGGAGGAAGAGCCACTAGTAAAAAAGGAACAACCAGAAAGGCAGGAGAAAGTAGCACCTTAGAAGCCAAAGACCCTTTTTCAAAGAGGGTGAGTGTAAGAATACTGGATCCCACTGAGCAGTCACCTAGGGGGAGGGATGAATTTAGGTTTTCATGTTTGGAAATCAAAAGGTCAACAGGAATCACAGAAAGGACTATAAAGACAGCATGTAAGATCAAACAAAAGGCCTATGTTAACACTCTTTTCTTTAATGCTTACTGTGACCTATCGTACAGTTTCACTGGGACAATGAATTAATAGGAAGGAGGAAAGAATTGCCATTTGATGAAGACAATGTGTACCCAGTGTCGTAAGAGTTTATTGTTTCTAACTTCAAAGGCAGGAAATAAATCATCCAAGGTTATGCTGTTTCAGACTTCTGCTGGTTCTACCATATCTTTTATTTCATTCAGTGGTATTTTATAAAAAATATACCTTTAATTTTTTATGTATTTTAATTTTATCCTTTCATCTCTGGATATTATTTGTGCCTAGATCATAGAACGAGAAATGAAATAATCTGAGAAGATAATTTAGTCCAAACCTTTCTATTTCTTCTGCTTTGTAGTCTAAATGAACTGAGACCCCCAAAGGTGAAGGTGTGAACAAAATTTACATTGTATCAGTAAGAGAATTGAAACTAAAACTTGTTTGCTGATTCTCAAACACATACCCTTTTCTTTATAAGCTATGCAGAACCAAAACTGTAGACAAATGTACACTTGTTTCAAGGAAGAAGTTGCAGTGCTTGACAAGAAAAGATGATGTATTCCCCAGTCTCGTAAAGAATTGTTTGAAGTGGAGAGAACAACTTGCATTTTTTATATTTTAGTGTCTAGACAGAGTTCTATTTTACCTAAAGGTTGGTGGTGGAAGATGGACAATTATGTATTTTCAAAATTATGAAGAGAAATAAAATAGTAAAGATCACTAGTTGATATTATTTATGAACTAAATTTTATATTACAAATGCAGATTTATAATATGAAGGTTATAAAAATGGAAGAGTTTTTAATCCAAAAGTAATTTTCTCCAGAAGTCATTCTTTAAGCTATTCCAGATCAAGTCAGTAACAATTAGGTGCTGTTTGATTTATTTAGACTTCTGTGTAACCATGAAATACACAAAAAATAACAAACTAGGAAAGAAAATATGTTTTCAAAAGTTAAAGAAATGTAGATACACATTCAGTTGCACAATAAGCTACATTTTATTTATCAGGAACTATATTATCATGCTATAAAAGTCAGCATGAGTAAAATGAAATCATATATTCTCAAAGACAGAATTTGCTACATGTACTATATAAGCAATATATTACAAAACTTGGGATTTAACTATTTCCTGTAAATTCAGTATATAATTTTGCTAAGAGAGAAATATTTTAGTCATATTTCTAAAGAAATGCATATTACATAGTATTATGAAAAAATGCAGTTCACATTTTGCAGTTTTTGAGTAAATAGATCTGCCAGTTAAAAATAAGTAATATTATGAGAGTCAATGAACAGCCATCGCCAAATTAGTAATGACATTGCTCAGAACTCTGGGGGAGTTTTATACAATTATATTATATTGCATGTGTGCATCTATGTGAGGCTTATGGGCAAGGATTTATGGATTTTATTGACTATTAAGGTAGCAAGTAAATGTTAAAAAAATCTTGGTCTAAAAACCACTAAAAATAGTGAAAGGAAGTTTCAGTGTAGATTCACTGACTATACCTAAAATCTTAGTCTAAGTTTTTTTGAGACATAACTTAGAAAAAAATTCACTAAGGTTAAGGATAAAGAGCAAAATTTAAAGAGACAGTTTCTGTGTTCTGGTGTATTGCTCTGGTGTTTGAGTCACAATAGATTGCCACCATTCTTCTTTGCTTGCTAAACATGTTGTCAATGGGGAGAATGCATCAAGAGAGTGGTTGATACTGAGAAGTTGGGGAAATGAAAAGCCAATTATCTGAGGAATGGAGCTTCTCACCTCTTGCCTGTCTTCCAGGCCCACAGCCTTCCTGTGCTCCGGGGATGGCTTGCTGTACACTCCAAGGGACTAACTGACACCTTCGCCACTTGTGAGTCTTCCACCTACAATGATGAGACAAGGAAAATGTGAGGCAAATCACAGAGACACAGCCACATCAACAAATGACTTTGGCCACTGCAAACAGATTACTTAACAATGCTTAGTCCTATTTACGTTTAATTTAGATATTCACTAGAGTCTTCTAAAAAAGGAGAATGAAACATGAAAGTATTTTATATGGGCTTTGAAGTCAAGGGTACTTCATCGTCATGTTTTATGGGAACAGATTCTACGGAGGGTGGCAGAAGACAGACTTTTTCATGATTCATATTGCCAGGAGATGCAGCAGATAGTGTTGGAAGTGTTGCATTTAAGGAAGCTGAGTTCATTTGTGTTTAAGTTATAAAACTGTATTGCAGTCATGAGTCTTTTGTGTAGTGCTCTTTTGATTAGCACTGTAGGAGTAACTCAGCCATTGGAATTATAATATACTTTCACAAAAGCAAATTCCAAAAATAAATAAATTTGGGCTAATCATTGACAATGTTTATGGCTTGAACATATAATTATGCTGCTTGCCTTCTTAGAAAGAAAGACTTTTATTAAGATGACACATTTGCTATCCATTTCAACTTAAATTATTATTTCATGATTATATGTTCCATTAATTGATGCCATAGTTATTTGAGTTGTCAGGATTGTAATTACTGTATATAGTATGAAAGTTTCAATTAGAAACAGTCGTAATGGCGAAGAGGCCAAATTTCTCTAATAAATTAACAAGATGATCCACAGCTTCAATAACTATAATTTTCTTTGTGATGATCACAAATAAACAAGAATAGATAACAATGTCATTTCCTGAGCCAGAAGACTAGTATTTGTAAGAAACAGGTGCTTTCTGGAGCCAAATGAGAAGTGCTCAGGCTATTCTCCTAAGTTAAAAACAGAATTGGACTTAAAGCATATGTGTTTCCTAATTATTAACCATTTTTCTGCATCTTATAACTAATGACAATATAAGGTATTTCCCCAAATTACTGGAGCTAAAAAGGCAGCTCCAGTATAGAAGCATCTGTGTCCTTGGAGATACTTTCAAGCTCCTAAGTAGAGGCCAGAGATGGCAGCTCCTGCCATACACATCTCCAACTCCAATGAGCCTATGGAAGAAACTGTATTGGCTTCCATTGCTCAGAGTCTGACAGGATATGGCTTAGGTCTTTGTAAGGGCCTTGCTTGCTTGCATTGGTTTTTCTGTTACCTGTAGCTTTGACAAACTTGAGGGGACTCGCAAGCCTTCTCTTCATAGAGGGGATCCGTGCAGTCTCGGCCTCCATTGGCGGGCACCTGAATGATGACTCGATGTCGAGACTGCTTCATGACTCTGGAGTGCCCTGGAATTAGGTGGTTTTTTAACTTCTGTACTTTACAGTGACAAAAGAGCCTGCAAATACTTGTGAATTGAAGAAATAACACTGTCTCCAGCGACATGCTTTGACATCACTGAATGAGAAGGGTCAGCCAATCTGATTGCTACTAAACTCTCCCACAGACTGATTATACTAAAAAGCCAACCAATTTGTATTTTAAAGTGTGAAGAATGGAGAAAATAATTCCACAGTCTACTCATCTCCTTAATATGCAGTTTTAAAATAATCGCTCTTTCGTATATTTCTTTCCCCTTGAGAAATATGACAGATCTAATTAAATTATATTCCTCTACCTAAGTTTATTTTCATACCATTTCACAGAGCTCTGTTTACCACATGGGACTCATTCACATGTAATGAATCTTCCTTAGGAGAATATATTCAATGTTATAATGTAAAATTTTATTTCTTGTTATTCACTTAATTTGAAATGCATAACTTGTAAATTATTCCATTCAATTATTATTCATGTTAAACAGTCTAAGACCTTCAATTCAGGTCACATTCTAAACATCAGAGGTGTAAGTAGTAAAATGAAAATAGTTTCCTAGAGGCAAATTTATTTTTATAGAAGCAGGTGAAAGTAACAATAATTACTGTGAGTAAATAATCCCAAGTTACCATCAAAAATGGAAAAAGATTTACTTTCAATGCAGATATCACCTTGACAGTATTATTGATATAAAGATGTTCAACATATTGTAGGTAGAAAGAGATGTATAAAATTGCCAACTTTAATAAAATACATTTCTATTTTTTAAAGCTAAATAGCCACATAGTATGGTTTCACTTACAAAATAATTTTTAAAGAATTATGATAGCAGATAATGTAATGCCTGATGAAATAGTTTTAAAGTTATTGTGGTTGTGTAACAGTGTAATTGGATAATTAAAACTTTTCCATAATAGAATGCCCTTTATCATGATGTCAAGAAATCCCTCCACATGCTCTGGGCAATTTAACTGAACCATGTTTAGAGAGAATTCCTGTGTTAGATAGGAAATGGATCAGATTAGTGATTCCTGAATATCTGACTACAAAGGAGAACCTCTTTAAAAACAACAACAGATTTATAGGCCTATACCCAGAACTATAAATCAGAAACTTTGAGGGCTGGATTTGGGTAGCTTGCTTTTAAAAACCTGCCAGGTAATTGTGATGAAGATCCAGTTTAACATTCTGAGTTCACATGTAATGTTTTCTTTCTTTTTTTTTTTTTTTTTTGGCTTATTCCCATCGTAGGGGAAGGAAAACCTACACTATTAATGATTATGTAAACTATTTTACTGAATAATTAGAACACTATAAGTAATAGAATAGGGAACTAGGGGCTGAAAATAATGGCAACAGAGAATTAAATTATTTGAAAACAGTGTCATAGACTTTACATTGTCACAATATTAGTTTGATGCCAGATCCAACTTTACATATTTAATATGATTTATCCAGGGAAGATCTAAGATATTGATCAGAACTTTAATGAATTGCTAATGCAGTCTCCATCTATTCTATTATCCAAATGACTCTCCTGTTTTAAAATTTTTTTTAATTGTTTCTTTCTCTCTCTTCTGCTTTAGGGCCCAGGTGATAAGTACCTTTAATGATTCAGGGGTAGGTAAAATTTTGTTTCCCTTGATAACCTGTTAAAAATCCATTAAAAATCCATTACAGTTCCATTGTTTTTCATTTGGTCAACAGAATCTCAGAGCTAATATTCTTCTCCAATGCAGGAACTTAACTTTGATTTTCTATTATAAGACTTTTTTGCTCTGCCCTCTTCATCACTCCCTCATTTACTACCTGCCTTCACCATTCTTTTAAAATTTCTATTTTTTTTGTCTTACGTTTATGATCTGTCCTTTTCTTAAAGATTACATAAACTAAATGGACATTCTCATTGTTTGCTTAACACTGGGGGAAGGAAGGAGAGTTTCATTTATTTTTCAACAGGGAAAAGATCACAAAAACCCAGGCTTTTGTTTTCCAACTGGCCCAACTTCTTAGAGGCAGTCAGTTCCAAGTCTTCCTCAACTTGCAGATATAAATTAGACATGGAATTGATATCAGGGGATGAGGAACTGCAAGGGACCATGTTTGGGGCATCAGTGATACCTCAGAGACTGAAGCCTCTAGTCACTAACTACATACGCAAATGTCACTTGGGGCATAGGAGTGTTCCACTTGGAAGGAGCAACAAAATTTTAGCATTTCAATTCTATTGGCTTTATTTCTTTGAAAGCAAAATGTCACTAAAGTAAACCCTGAATCATCCTGTTAGTGCTTTTTCATTACAGACTCCACAAGATTGTGCTCAAGATGAAAGCCATGAGTACACTTTGTGCTTTTTTCCTTGATTCCACAATGTCAATCCACAATAGTCTCATAAAAAGTTCAGGTTCTTTAACCTTGTGCAGTTCACAGTACACAGATTGTGACCTGATTAAAGCAGACTGCTTCAAAACCACAGCACCCAGATGGGAAGCTGAATGCTGTCGCACAGGAAGTGTCATGCCAGCCATGTCTCCACTTCCTGAGAGGTCTGTCTCTTCTTAGATCACAGTTAAATGGCTTATGTGTTCAGAGTAACAGTACTGTAGAATTCAGTTAGGTTAAAGAGCTTTCAGACCAGAGGCCAGGCAAAGGGAGATCTGTAGCACACACTTAAAAAGAAAAATGGAACTGCGTCCCCCCACAATTTTCTGTCTGTATTTATACTCCACTTACAGTATGTGGTTAACATACACATAGAGTGTCAATTTAACTTTGTGTTGTAACACCTAGCATAGTAGTCATAGATAGATGTGTTTAATAAGTACATACTGAATGAGCAGACGTATTTATTTCACTTTTTCTCCATTGGATTATTACTATCTTCTTTTTTTTTCTATGCATGTCCTTAAGGTAATAAAAATAGAGGTCCTGAATCTGTGCACTGAAAACTGAGACACTATCTTTCTCTCCCCCAATGGGAATAATGGGGATGTGAAAAATAAAAGCACCCATTGTTGTGTTTATGCTTGAAAATACCAATCAAGAATTGTAATTGTAAAAAGGGATTACATATCCAGAAAATAATTGTGTGACATAGTGTACACAGATTCAGAGGATATAACATCTGTAACACAGTTATAGTATTTTTTAGATATCATAAGATACTTGCAATAAATTTCACTAGAGAAATTATCTGTTGGAAGGACTTAAAACGTGGTTAAAACTGATTTCTTAAATTGGAAGTGGGCTAAATGGCAGGTTGGAGTAGCACAGTGACAGGATATCGAAAAGGAAATAGGTTACATAAAAACAAAAATGTAAAGTGAGTTTGGGGATCTTTAAGGGCATTCATGTGTATGACTGATTGATCAGATGAGAGTAGAACATTGCCTTTACAATATTTGATCAAAAATATTGATTTTTTATAAGATTAGAGTGATAAGTAACTATGTATAGATCATTTCTACTTTTTGTGTCTTTTGTTAAAATTTATGAAAAATTAAAGTTAACGAGTATACTAGCTTGAAGGTCAAATGATACTCTACTCAATATTGATCTTTATCGACATTGATTTTTCCAGGTATATCTTGCAAGATGACTGAATAAAATTTCAAATAACTTCCTGCCATTGTAAGTTATTCTGTTTTACTTGCTGTAGTTTTACCTCTTTAAAGTGATTTTACAAGGGAGGATAGTGCCATATTTTAATAAACTCTAAATGGTTATAAAATTTTTACTTAACCTACAGGAGTAAGAAGAGCCACTTTATCCTTAATTTTTAATTGCTATTATCTCTCCTTGAAAGATACTTTGTTTAGTGCTTTTTAAATGTAAGTGGAGTCAATGTAATTTCAGTGACACTTGGATTATTCTCATTTCTTTCCAAATACTGGTAAAAGTAACCTAATGCCATTGCTTTATTCTCTTTGGCAGAAAAAAACTAGTTTTTAATGATATTTTGTCTCTTCATGGTCAGTTACAGCTTTCTACCAACAAAATCATAAACACTTCTTCAGTATCACAAAACCTCTTGCGATTGCTACCCAACAACAGCCTCTTATATCACCCCGGCCCCCATCTTTTTCACTTCCTCATTACCCAACATCAGTTATTCCTTTTAAATCTCAGTGAATAGGTTTAGAATTTGTTGCCGTTTAGATCCACAGTGTCTCCCCAAAGTCTGCTGTATTCCTCGGTGAGGCTTTGGGAAGGGGATGGAACCGTGGAGGTAATATACTCACCAGCAGACTCAGGAGTTCAGTAGCCTATTGTGCTGTTTGGAGGTGGGGACTGGGTGGAGGTTGGGCCTGGTTGGAGGTGGGCCACTGGGAGAGAGAGCTGGAAAGGTGCATTCCTGTGTGTGCCTGCTCCCTTCTTTCTTTGCTTCCTGTACCCATCACAGGAGGAAGGAGCTTTCCTCCACTAGGTCCTTCCACCATGAAGTTTTTGCCAAGTAAAGACTGAACTCACTGAAACTCTGAACTAACATACATTTTTTTTTTTTTTTTGGTTAAAGTGTAGTTATTGAGTATTTTGTGCCAGTGATGGGAAGGTGACTAATACAGGATTTCTGAAAATACATTGTTCTAGGTTTAAGGATTCAACATATGGCTGCCAAATAAAACAGAAAGGTCTGATCTTTTCCTGGTGAAATGATGTTAGCTCAGCCAAACAGAGCCTTACTTCTCAGAGTATCTCTGGCTTCTAAGAGAGCATATTCTTGATTTGGTGTTCTTGACTCCTAGGCCACCACTACCCCAAGAAAGAATAGTCTCAATAATGGCACCATGCACTTTTTCTTACAGCAGTACCTGGCTTCCCCCAGGATACCAGTTCAACTAAACCCATCATACTTTATAGATTTGTAACTTACCACAAATTACCTAACCTGCAATTCTTCTGTTGTCTCCTAATTATGTAGCACTATGCATCTGCAAACCTAATGCAATTTCTCATTTCTCTTCATCTTCTAACTCTTCTATCATTGCACCTATCAGGAGCACATAATCTATTGTCTTCAATCTTTTAGTGAAAAATTTCTTTTGCCAGTGGATGCTGGCTCCATTTCACCATTTTCTATTCTCTCTCTCTTTTTTTTTCTTTTTCTGCCTTTAGGAATCTCCAAAATTAACTTTACCATCAGCTGTCTACCTTGTAGCAGTCACCTTGAGACATCTTATTAGTTAATGACCTTAGAACATCTGTCACTGTGATACTTTCTCTTCACCCCTACAACCACTTTGGTTATCTTTGATAACCATATTATTATTCTATTCAGGGCACTGGATTTTGAACTATACCTTCTTCTACCAATGGTTTTCTTTTGTCTCTTAGTCTTCTACTCCTCTTTTTTTGCTTTTATCTTCAGCAACTCTATAATCTTCAAATATCTTACTTTCTGCTTAACCTTCCTTTCTGGTTTGTCTACTTCAATTCTATTCTTACTAGAATTCGTTGAAATATCAAGCATAAAACTTAAATAATAATATCTGAAAATATATTTACTCCATGTTATGAATAACATTTTTAATGGAATGATGAATAACCAACAATTACTATAGAAATAATAATCAAAGGTATAATGCTATTGTTGACTGTAAACTCACTGAATCATGTTACATGTTATTTAGCCATTCAAGAAAATAAAGGAATAAAAGAAAAAACTCTGGGAAAAAGGCAAGACAATGACATTGTCTATTAGTAATTTTAGACCATTAAAAATTTTAGGCAATTTAAAAATTATAATTTCTTTGTTTTCCTAACAGCTTTGGAGATCCTTAAAAGAATTCTAATACGAAAACTGGCTGTTCTTGCACAGTTTGTGACTTAATTTTATATGATACTTCAAGGGCATTCAGTAGAAAAAATATAAAAAGAAGCCTACATTTAAACTATATAAAATGTTAATTAAATTGTAAAAACAACATATTATTTAATTTGTATCATCTAGATGATTTAAATTTTTGGAAGTTAAAATAGTTGTTTGTTAAACTAGAAGTTGGTGCTTGATTCATTCGCTATAGTGAGAGCCAAGAAGCATGAATAAAATAAAATCATAAGGGGAATCAAAGAAACATTGTATCTATTTGCTGGGGGGTAAAATAAGATATAGACTGCCATCTGTGGCACAGAGAGCAAGCTGCTCAGTTATGGCATAAGCCACTTGGAAGGTATAGATAACTTTTTCCTAAGCAATAAGAAAAGACTTTGTCCTGGAGGGTAAGGAAAGAACTATCTAGGCTTTTGCCATGATACTATAGGGTCTTGGTAAATCACAAAAGCAAAACTAAGCCAAAAGGTGTACAAATACTCATCTCATAAATGTCTCACAGCACATTGTGTTGGCAGAGAAACAATCTGGCCATTTCTCTCTTTCCTTTATTCTCATTATGGGGCTACATAATTGAACCAGTAGCAAATCTGGTCCCATGCTATTTCTTGCCAGTAAGTAGGCTGAAAGGCTTGTGTATTGTTTTTAAAACATGGAGGACTAATAGACATTTTAAAGAATCAATGTAAAGGACTTCTGGGAGAATGGTGGAGTGGTGAGCAGCAAAGAAAGAATCTCTCCAAATTTTGGTGTCCAGACCCTGGAATAGAATATAGCAACATGAGAAAGAGAAGGAGGGCAAAGGTGGGGCCCGTGAACACAGGAAGGATCTGGAACTAGAGGTCCATGGAGAGAGATAATTCAGGAATCCAGCAAAAATAAGAAAACCAAGAGCAGTGATCCTGCCGGATGGGGAGAAATAGCAGGGAAGCAACTATTGATAGGATAACAATAAACAATACAATAACGACTATAGATTTCCTATTGTCCTATCAATGTTTTGTTTCACTTTGCAGTTCTGTGTTACTCCCTTTAAAATTGAAAAAAAATGTAAAAGTAAACATTATTCATATAATAAAGTCTATTATATCATTTCATATTAATTGATATGATACAATTTTAAGTCAGATTTTGGCATAAAACTTATCTGTTACTCTAAAACAATGTTATTTCTAGAGAGAAACCAAAATTTTATGGTATTCTTACCTACTTAGGATTACATAGTTCTGTGTAGATTCACAAACACTGCTCAGGCAGAAGAATTTGGAAGTCCTGAGGAATGCATATTCTGGGTAAGAGCTTTCAGAACTCTGCAAACCATACCTTCTTTGCATGAAGAGGGGCATGGTGTCCAGTCACTATAGGGGGTCACAATGCAGTCTTTTCTGCAAGGAAGCAGACAGGGCCTCACAGTTTCAGGTCGAAGGCTTTCAGGACACCTAGAAAAAGCAAAAGGAAACTATATGTCCTCTGTAGTTAGGTCAGAAAACCAGATAGCTTTAGAATTTCCACTGGCAAAATTGCAAGTTACCAGATCCTATTTAACTTCCAGTAGCCATCTGCTATCCTCACAAATCTCTTCTTTCAAACTGTACCTCAATAGATGTAGAATGTATAGATTTAATAGCAGCAATTGTGCTAGCTACAGTATATAACAACTATACTTTCTCACCATTTAATAATCTCTCCACTAATAAATATACTAATAAATATTTTACTATGCTTTATAAGAAATTTTGTGGTATTCAGATTGCCAATTTAAGGATCCAATTCTAGATCTTTATATAACTAAATAGACCTTTTGCTTGTTGTAACTCTACAAGTTATTTTGTACTATTTTTAACAAAATATGCTTAATATAAAATGAATCTATAATGGAGTATATTGTTTTCACAGTACATGTTCAAAAATCAATAATGTATCAGTAGCTTTGTACTCCACAATAAATCATAACACAGTAAAAATACATATGTCATTACAATAAATAATTATGGCTTTTTCCTGGTTTTGTTTAAGAGTATCATTTTTTCTTCCATTTTTCTTTAGTTTTAATTATGGCATTTAAAATATTTTTATAACCTATAGATCTTTTGAAGTAAAAATATCTATAAATAAAATTAGTCAATAAATAATAATTTAGCAAATCAGTAGCAAACAGGATTAAAAATACAATATGCTACATGGGTGAAGCCACATTTTTTGAGGCCAAAATAAAATCTCTCTTATCAAGTAAGTTAATTAGGTTTACAGAATTGAACTATCAGTGAAAGAAACAAGTATCATTTATTTGTTTCTCATAATATCTTTACAGTATTTAGCTGATACTTTGTTTTTGGTATATCTTATATTTAATTATTTATCCACAAGCCATTTCCTACATATAAATATGGTGCTTTACTTAATTGTATAGTTACATAGTCGCCTCTCTTTAAAACATTTGCATTTATTCGATAGTATATTTTAAAACATTTAGGATTCAACATTTTAATAGGAAATATTCTCCTTGGTTTATGTTGAGGATATGCTTGTTTTTTTTTCATAATTGCTGTGACTATTCAAAGTTGTGAGTAACAAAGAAATTAGCATGTGAATCAAAAAAAGCTAACAAATTGCTAAAATTTATATTGTGAATCACTAGAATTATTTATGTTGATTTTTTTAAACCAAGGATCATTCTGCAGTAAAATCTCACTTATAATTCAGTTAATTCTTTTGGGATTATGAAATTATTGGTCAGTAATTATTATTGAACATACTCATTTTCAATAAGGCAATTTCATAGCAGTAGCAACAGGAGGGCATTATTTAGTTGTGTGCTCTTCAAATATTAGCCCAGAATAAATCAATAGAATTTACAGTGTTATCTTTAAAAACCTTCAAATACTAATAGCCACAGCAAGATACTTGGTTAACTGTGGAGAACAAAATTACTAACAACAAAGTCATTAAATGAACACACCAAGATGAATTATACAGCCTCAACCACATTCAATAAAATAAATTCAGACTTCCTTTGGTGAGGCAATTGGTTCAGTCAACATGGTCCTTTTCTCCCTTGTACTGTTTGTATTTAGTGTTTGTGGTTTAAATCAAGGAATTGATTTTTCTCACAAATCTTATCCAAGGTCAAATTAAGCAGGAGTGATAGGAGTTGAAGTTTGTTACTTGGAAGGATAGATAAAATCAATAACATTGATTTTACCATTGCACAGTAATCTGTTTTATTAGGAGGAGCTTAAAACAAGGTTTCTATTTGCGTTTTGTTTCAAATGACCAGTACTGGAAAGCATTCACTGAATTCAACCCAGCATTCAGAGAAAAAGACAATGATTTTTTTTTTTCTTAACTCACAATGTTTGCTTAATTCTCCAGTTTTAATGGCAAAGTCAAGCCATCTGATTTCACTAATCTAGAGATGTATCCAGGTCATTGAGTAAAGGCTGCAATGGAAAAGGGAGTTTTAAATGGATAATTGTGCTGTTCTGATGTGGAATTTGGGATGCTCTTCTATTGAATGATTTAATGATGTTAACCCGACAGCCTCTTTCACACATAAGTTTATATGCATGTTCATTCATCAGCCAGCAAAAACATTCAGTGTCAACTTTTAAAATGTAATTAAATATAGGACAGAGATACAATGAGTATTCTTGTAGAATAGTGTAATAACTTTTCATCCTACACCACAAGAAGTTGGTCCTGCCTCCCTAAAGTGTACATTTCCTCTTTCACACATAAGTTTATATGCATGTTCATTCATCAGCCAGCAAAAACATTCAGTGTCAACTTTTAAAATGTAATTAAATATAGGACAGAGATACAATGAGTATTCTTGTAGAATAGTGTAATAACTTTTCATCCTACACCACAAGAAGTTGGTCCTGCCTCCCTAAAGTGTACATTTCCTTGTAATTTCCTCTCCTGCTGTTACCCTCATTGGATTTTAATATACTGCCCAATAATCTGAGTCAGATTCATCACAAACTTAGTATAATTTCTATTAAAATGTTAGTTTGTGACTACTTATTGAGCATATGAAATGGGTTCTCAGTTCATTAAAATAGTTTGGTATACATTTGCTAATATGTTTTCAAGTTTCAAATGATATACACAAAAATGGGGCTATGTTTAATGTCTGGAGCCCTTACACAATAAAAATGACTCATAATGGGATCCTTATTCATTTTCCCTGGAGTTTTCAAACATCAGATTACTTATTTCTATTTTTTAGAAACACTAGGAAGTATTTTAAATTCTCATGAGAAAATAGTGATCTAACATTCATTGAGTGATTACATTGATAATTTTTCTCATTAAATGCTTTCAAGAGACTGAAAATTGAGGCCAGAATTAATCAGGTACCATGCTTAAGAACACGCACAGTAATCAACTCCTTGATTGGTTATTGGGAAAATATGAGAAGACACGTGAAGTTGATTGGTTTTACTTTTCATGTTTCAAATGACCAAAATGATTTAACTGTCTCAGAATTAATGCTGTTTCAATTTAAAAAATAAAACAAAATAGGCTTTTTCATCTCAAAAGGATAGCTTTCAGGTTTAATTTATTAATTTGCTCTTAGAATCGATTATTCCAGTTATGTCATTACTTGTCTTTGTTGGTATTTATCACAAAGCACATATAATATACTAACTCTCTGGTTCTTTGTTCTCCCCTCTAGCAAATCATTTGCCTTGATATTAAAGTATTTGTAACCACCATGAGAAACTGAGTGTTTTTCCACTTATCATGACAGTCATCTTATCCCAAGGCTGTATCTTGGAAGTAAATGGCTTACTCATTTAACCACTGAGAGATATAATAAGTTTGGCCTCAGTGTTTTTGATAAAGTATCCACTAGGGGAAATGAAAGGCAGATCATACAAGGCTTCTACCCAATTAAAGTGGATCGGCAGCCTCCGTAGCCTACAGGTATATAGGAAGTCGTGATGACCTACATTGCCAGGACTTTCTATATTGTCATTATTGATCAGCCAGGCCTAGAGCAAGTACTTCTTTCATTGCTTCACCAGCTTAATACAAGCAGGAAGTGCTACTATAAAACAGAATGCAGCTACTAGACAGAAAGAGTTTTGTAGAATTTATGGACACCAGGCAGGAGATTCTGAAGTTACAGCTTTATTAGCAGCTGACACTCAAAACAAACAAATCTTACTCTTGAGGACAGGTATGACAGGCATCAGAATGCTCTGTTTCATAAGCAAGTGAAGCCTGGGCCAATCCTCCACATGGTCGAGCACAGAATTTACTGTTGTCACTGTAAACTCCTTACTTTTTGGGTCCCACTTGGCCTACATTGACTCGCACGCAGATGACTTTTCTTGTCTGCATGCCGACGGAGCACGAGGCCTCCCCATTCCAAGCTGTAGTTGTGTTGAAAGATGACACTGAAGTGTCCTCGATGCACTGGCCCCAGGGACCAGTTTGCCAGTGGTACACAGTACAAGGATGCTCATTGCAGCTGCGTGTCTCTTGCAATGCACTGATGTTTGGACAGCGAATTCCACCTAAAAAAATGGATAATTATAGCATAAAAGCCATTCTCTGCCCTTGGAAATAACATGGCTAACAACTAAGATACCTGCCACTGTTTAGCACATAGCATGTTACTAGCACACTACTGAGAAACACGTTATAGATGAATCTTACCTTAATTTAGCATAGTCTAGCTTAAAATATAAAACATATGGTGTACACTAAGACTATGGAGGACCTTAAAGAGATAGTCTAATATTTTCCAGAGAAGTTGAATTTGAGGTACAATGAAGTCCATATGATTGCCAAGCAGGACAAACAGGCATACTGAGACTCTGTAGGTGAAGATAACTCAGTGAGTTTTCAAATGTTAATTAGTCTTAATCACATATTTAAAACACTATTTTAGTGTGTTAGGTGTAAGAGTGACTAGCAACAAGGATGTTAAAATTGAATATGTTAGATCCTCCAGAGCATCCTAGAAAAGCCATCCTGTCATGATTGTATTCCTTTAAATCCAAGACTCAGTGGTTATGCAATGTAAAATCATTGTATGGTGCCTAAATAAAAACAAATTATGATGCAATAACTTCTGCTCAACTCTAATTTTTATTATATGCTATTGAAATAATTTTATGTACCAACTGCATAGTTTAGTAACATCACCCTTTTGCATATATTAAAAGGAAAAGTATTCAAAAAAACTCACTTTCAGAGTTCAAATCTTTTAAGTCACTTTTAAATTCACATTTATGGAAGTCCGTTCTTCTAAATAGTATCATCATCTGTGATATTGAAGGTTTTGCCTATATAGCATTTTAAAATAGAGTTTTCCCTTGTTGTCTCTGGAATTCCCTTCTAGGATACTAACTTTCTTCTCTAGATTTGGATGCTGCTGCTCTCTTAATTGATCCAGACCCTGTTGATGGAAGTCTTACAAGCAACTAGGATGCATCTCCCTTTCTTAGATGGTTCATGGCTGTTTTTGCTGGTCTGTTTTTGGCAGAAGCAATGTAGGACGTCCATTTCTACCAGATTAACAGTGAAGTTCATAAACATAAGCAATGACAATTGTCACAAGTGTTCCTTGACCACAGTGGTTTAAAATGAATAAACATAAGTGAAATAATTTCAGTGACACAGGGTAAGACACATACACCCTTTCATCAGTAGAATGTGGTGTGAAAACCTTTTTTATGTGCTAGTCTCACCACACTATAAGTGCTTCATAGGTAGGGGCTCATTTTGTGTTCACAGCTGTCAAATAAATTAAAAAGTATTAACAGACTAAGCCCAAACCGTCTAAATGGTGTGACAACCCCTGGAAAACTCAATTTCTTACTATTGTGGTGTTTCTGATGCCAATTAGGAAAGTAAAAAGTTTTACAGTGCTAAAGATAGAATTGGAAGGAATTTGTTACTTAATATGATCCCAGGGTCCACATCCTGAGCTGATCTTCAGGTATTACTTCTGTTATATTTTAGGACATCTCTCTATTCAGAAGATAGTTTATGTGAGAACTTAATAGCAGTTTAGGAACCCTCATTCCATACTGAATATTGTTTCAATATCAGAATAACCTGCATCAAGCAGCCTTTTAAAAATGTTTCTTCCTTCATGAAGGTGAAAATATCTGTCCCAGTTCATATCTTATCTTCCATCACTCAGCTCAGTGACCCTAGCTGCCCCTGCAAAGAAGTTTAGGATTTCAATGGAACTGAATCTTAAACTAATTGAAATAGGGGGAAGAAAATGAGCATTCCTATTGCACATTCCCTGAGGCACTGGATTTATTCAATCTTAACTCTCAATTATAGCTTTTATACCTACACATATATAATCACTTTATAAATTTCTTTATATATAATCCTAAAATTACCGAGCTACCAAAATACTTCTTTCCTTATATCATTTTCACTATGAAAACAATCATGCTACTTTTAAGGCTCTGAATTGTTTTTGACATTGGAATTGACTGATTGGCTTTGGAAAAAAATGATACAAAAACAACTTTTTACGACATCAGCATAATGTGTCTAGGAACTGCAAGATAGCTATTAAGTTTATAGACATAAAAGCTATTTATTTTCTTGCCCCAATCCACATTAAAGCAACATCAGCATTTTGTATCCGATGTCAGGATCTTCACACAGATAAGTCCCAATGCGGTCTTAATTAGAACAACGATATGGCAGTTTTGGAAGTCTGGTTTGGAGAAATCAGTCACTGAAGTATCATTATGTTGTTTGGGAATAATAGCTTGGTAGAAAAAATCAATAAATATAATATTGAATATTATCTATTATTTATGGGAAGGTCTAATTCCACACATCTGAGAATATTTTCTTTGTACTGGAGAAATCATAAAACGTGACCTATGCAAAATTAGTAATAAGTATATTTCTAAAAATCTTCTTACATATAAAAATATATGCTTTATGCTATTATCACTATTTATGTTTTTTTTAACATTTTATCAAAAGGAAGGGATTTATGAGACCTAGATGAAATTCTCTTATATAAACAAACCTTAATGTTCATATAAAAATACCAACTATTGTGTGAAACTTACCTTTTATAATAAAAAAGTGATTTTTTTTCACACCCCAGAAGTTTCTAAAAGTTTTCTCAGGATGCATTCAAGCCAAGCCATAGTGCTTTTTGTTCTAGTATTTATGTTCTTACAGTCATTTGATAGAAATAAAGAATCCTCTTCAAAAAAATTTTATACATAACTCTTGAGCATGTGAAATTCATGCTTGATACTTCAAGGGAAACTATGATTTGGAAATAGTGCCTGCTATATTCATAGAGTGATAAGACAAGCATAAATTTGACTATTAATCTACAGGAAATGTAACAATTATATAAAGAGAGGTATTTAGTGCAATTATGTTTTGGAGACTGAAAAATGGTCTCCCATAGAAGGAGACATTGAGATGAGTTTGGAAAGGGTAAAATTTTAAAAAGCAGAGGTCTTAGAAAGCAGAGAAGGAAGAGATAAATTTATATAGCAGAAGAAAAAGTAAATAAAAAGAAAGTCACGCAGACAGGTGTGACCTGAGCAATGAGCAATAAAGGTGCAGTTAATTACGGATGCAGGGTAGAGCTCACATGGGAAAGTAAAGAGCATCAGCTACTCATTAGAGTCTGCTGCAGCACAGCCCCCCTGCTTCTCCCTTTCTCCTTGTGGAAAGAGGCAGAAGACCTCCTTCCGTGCAGCCCAAATAAATCTTGTGTGGAGGTCATTAGGGAGAGATGGAAGCACAATTTCCTTTTCAAAGTCAACAGCGGGAAGGTGAAAAAGTGCTAGTATTTACTTAGAAAACAAAATACTGCATGTCTGCATTTATAGTATGGATCCAAGGTTCTTTAAATTCCTCTAGGAAATACTGGTGTTCCCTGTGTTTTAGGATTAACTGTAAAAGTTGAGCAAGTTAAATAGGAGTATTACTTCCCTCCATGCTTTGCAATATAAAACATGATTTTTGAATACTACCAATTATTTGAGAAAATGTGGTATAATTCTCTTTCAATCTACATCTATTATCTGCATATATAAAGGAGGTGTAAAGGCACACAAGTATTTATGAAGTTAGGTCAGGTTATTCTGAACTTTGTAAAAATAATTAATTTGTTTTTTTTGTTCTATAAGTATAATTAGCTACATAATGAGAAATAACAGCTTGTTATTTTGCTCAGTGATAAACATTTTGAAAATTATGTTTCCATTTCTAAATGAAATTTCTTGAAGATCTGCACAGGGGTTCAGAAAATTGACCAGCCTAAAAATCTAACATCAATTTTAATTATTTATTCATATTCAACATACTAATATCTATATTAAATATAGACCAGACTTAATTAAGAAAACACTGCCTTATTTTAGAATTTCCCAACATAACTTTAAAGTATCTTTTGGAACAAATCCTACAGTTCAGTTTATATACTATAGAGAACTATGTTGAAAAGTAAATTATCATTCTTATTTAACTAGAAGTGGTAAGATACAGACATAAACACACATGTATGCACACATACACACAATACATACCAACACAAATGCTTTTGTTTTAATGTGAAAAGAATCATTCTTATCTTTTCCTTTAATCATCTCTCTCTCTGTAGTGGCTGCCACTTGTGATTGTGAAGTATCCAAATGATACTTCAGTAAGAATCATTTTATAACTATTTTTGTGTATTGCTGATATAAGATACATAATGTTATTCAACTTTGGAAAACAATTATATAAGAAATTGTTTTTACTCTATTGCTATTATTTCTATTTTAGTTTTGAACAAATCTCTAAGTTATAGTAAAATTAAGAATATAATGTCAATAATTTTTTCCTGCATCATTTAGAAGTTGGTGACATGATACCCAATACTGAGTACATATTTCTTATAGTCAGGGCATTCTTCTGCACACTAACATACTCAGTATTGGACATACATGCATACAGATATAGACATGTAAGTCACACAAACATAAGAAGAAGACTGAGAAGATTAGGATAAAACCAGTAACCAGTATTCTTTGTTTAGCATCAACAAGATTATATTCTTTGTATCTCCTTTGAAGTTAAGCATAGTTATGACTTGTTTTAGCATAAGGTGTGAAAAATGACAAAAATCACTGGTAGGTGAGGAATTTAATTGCTGCTGCTTAATCAGTAGATTCTATATGAATCTTTTTGCTTTGGCATAGAGACTGTAGATGTGGGTTTTCATAAGGTGGTAAAACATTGTGACATTTCTTAGAGGATAGACTGCCCTGAAGTGGGAAAATGTATAGGTAAATTTCCTTGAAGAAGAAACTTTTATTCTTTTAAACTTGTGAACTCCTGAGCTATCTGTTATGGCAATACAAATTAGTTTCACAGTGCTAATTATGTAAAATTATTTAATCTTTACTATAAATTTAATGATGGCTTTCTGACCAAGACAAAGTATAGTCTTCAGAATTTGTAATTTATACTTTGCACAAGGACTTATCCTATAAGTTATAATTTCATGTCTAAATACTCTACATGTGACTTTCCTACTGTGGCACTGTGGTATCTTCCTTTAAAGTTATCACAGTAATTTTATTATCTATATAGGGGTCAGGGATATAGCTCAGTGGCCTAAGTGCCTGCCTGGCAAGCTCAAGGTCCTGAGTTCAATTCCTGACACATACACACACACACACACAAAAGACAAAGTTTTACAGTAATCTATATGATCTATAGAAAATAAACAATTTTGGCACATATGATACATTGTTTTTTGAGAAATAGAAGGATCTTTTGTAAAGAGTTATGAAATATTCTCTGTCAGAGAAACATTCTAAAATTTCTTGCAATTATTTAGGAAAGTACTTCCTTAAATAATTTTTAAAAATATATCAAAATTGTAAAATACTTACTTTAATCAAGATAGGATGTATTTCATTATCCAGCAAGTGATAGTTATTAAGTATATTTTGAAAGAGATATTCTTCATTAAATATTCAGATAATTATATGTTTTTATGTGTTAATGACATAGACAAATAGCCACATATTCCTTATTGACAGTTTACAATGTCTTTTCTGTTTAAAGATAGGTTTTGATTTCATGCCCTTATGATTTATTATAATTTTCAGTACAGTTTGCTTATGATGTTACTAGGCCTAATTAAAAATTATTGAAAGTCACACCTTTTCAAATTAAGTGGATGATACATACCAAAGAACAATCATAAATTTCTGCCTTTAAAAGATTTCATGACCTTTCGGTGTGAAGCATGTTGCCTGAAGAAATAATGAACTGGTGAGGTTTTTGCAAACATAGCAAAATGCTTGCTATGTAACTTGGGGTGAAAAGTCACTCATTACAAGTCACACAGCAAGTGTCTGCAGAGTATAATAGATTTATGGGAAGCAGGGTGACCACAGATCTAATTTTATTGAAGCCCAAGACATAATCTGAGCTGATGGAGTCTGAAGTCTGAATATAATCTGTATGAGGTTAGAGTGATTGTTTGACAGCACAAAAAACATAATTTTCTCTCCGAAGGTTTATACTTTTTTAAATAGGTAACACATTTTTTTGTAACAAACAGTTAAGTTTATATTAAGGTAACAGAAAAACATTTTCAGGCTCTAAAAAGAAAATTCTGAATTTTCCCATATGCTGATTATTTTTTGTTTGTTTCTTTGTTTGTTTTTTGGAGACAGGTTCTCACTATGTAGTTCAGATTTACCTTGAACTCACTCTCTAGCCTCAGCTGGCCTCACAATGATCCTCTTGCCTCAGCCTCTAGAGTTCTGGGATTATAGGCACATACCACTATGCCTGGGTCATATGTTGATATTTTACATATAAACTTTTTCCTTCATGTTATTGTAAATACTTATATATTAAGGCTAAGGTAGTAATGCTTCCATAGTTATTACAAACAAAAAAAGTTTGTTTAAAAAGAGTATTATCAGCTAGGTAATTCTAAAATACTTCATAAATAGAAAAATAGAAAAGTTTCTGACCAAATAAAATTCCCTTTACTACAAATAAGTATTAAACTTATTTGTAGTAAATACTTATTTGTAGTAAACATGCAAAAATGCATCTTTACTATATGTGGAAATCACTATTTATAAAGTCTAAATATGAATAAAGACAAAGGTAACTTAACTTGATGATATTCAAATGGCAAGTCTACATTCTTGAGAAAGAAATGCTTTAAGGTGAAAGTATTTTATTTACTTATATGTTTTCCTTACTCCTGTGCTATTTTCCAGAAAGACAAGTGAGAATGGCATTATATCACCAAATCACCTGAAGGCAGAAGTAGTGTTTGGCTATCAGTTTGAGAGACAGTTACCAAAACCCTTGAATTTCTTTACCACAAAGCCTGCAAATGAGGTATGAATATGGGATAAGCATGCATTTTTCATCCACAGGGTGAGGTGATTTAGCAGCAACACTCTTTAAATTGAACACAAGCTCTGTATGAAACATCTGGATCACAGCCTCTGTCAGAAACCCAAAGGGGAGAAAATGCATACAATTTTCAGTCAAGCAATAGCTATGCTGGTATTGATTTAAAGGAACTTTCTTATTGGACATATATGATGATTTTTTTGAGAGAGTAGAATGAAGTTTCAAAGGATAAAACAAATGAAATAGACCACAAATGAAATGTGGAATTTGAGGAATCGTTTTGGGACTTTTTCACAAGTTTAACCCTTTGAAAGAAGAAGTTGAGTTACCAGAATGGAAGAAAGTAAAAAGAGCTGACTTTTAAAAGTCTTTCCTCCTTTATTAATCATCCATTTTCATGATTGCATTTGACAAATAGAATCAGACTGCCTGCTATGTCAACATAGGAAACATTCTGAAACTCCTAGGTTTTGTTAGCTTATTTTGATAGATTACTATTTTATCTAGGCTACACACAGTAAATATATTCAACTTTCTCAAGGATCTCATGACCTTTCTAAAGCTTTCGGCCTTACCTTCTTCACCGGCGTAGGCCAGAATGGACCGCGCTCGTATCTGCTTCCCTTCTGTAGTTTTTCCTGAGCAGGTATGAGAGCAAGAGGACCAGCTGGACCATGCACTGAGCACACAGTCCTTCGGGCACGGGGCATCACAGGCCACAGGAATGGGCAGGATGGCATCTCTGCACAGCTGTCTTTCCACTTCCTCTCCTGGAAGAAACATGAGCACCAATAGTGTATCATGGTTACAGCTATGTAAAATGAGCTGTTGATACCAGATTGGCACCCAAATGAATTAGCTTATTTCAGCTTTGATCTTAGTTAAAAACAAAGGCAAAAAGATTGCCTCACTACTGTTAGATGTTAAAAGCTCATCAGTAGACTGGGGATTTAGCCCAGAGGCATAAGCACTTGTTTGGCAAGCTCAAGGTCATGAGTTCAATCCCCAGTACCCCCTCCCCCACACAGAAAAGCACATCAGGAATCAGCGTTGACATGCACAAGGGTGTGTGATGGCTCATGTTCCCTAAATGAAAGAGGCTTCTTTTATTATTACAACCATAGGGGTATAGGTCAAGCATATTACAGAAAGTATTTTTATACTAGACATACCTGCCAGTGAAGTGCCTTTTATATTTATTAAGTTGCAGCAGTGAAATGTGTTCTCCTCTTTATTTCTAATTGATGATGAGCCATGATTGACAAATAATAAATCTATCCATGGCAGGCATCAAGTTTTCATGAGTTAATTGTATACTCTGTGCCTCCCATAGAAGGTACTTTTGTAAATTTTAACAACTTTAAGTTTTTAATTGGAAGTGGCCAAAGGTGCAAACCATAGGATAGCATTAAAAAGCTACTGCTTAAGGTGGTGAAATTGGGAGGGGGAGAGAAAAAGATAAGGTAAATTATGGGTAGAAGAAAGATGGTGTCACTTCAGGACCTAACAATCATCAACGGTCTCCTTTTGCTCTTCAGGAAAGACCCGATTTCTTAAGTTTATAAGAACTCAAATAACCTGGCTTTGGTCACTTCCTCTCTGCTCTAAAGCTCTGGAAATTGTCAAAACTTTGACACTCATTTAGTATTTGCCAAAATAATGAAATAAGGTATATAAAAGTTCTGTGAAAAAGAAAACATTGCTGGTAATACATGCAAAAGATTACCAAAAGAATTATAAATAGATGAAAAAGGAATAAGAAGTAAAAAGTCTGAAATTAATTGGTTAATTGGCTTAATGGTTAAAATAGAATGCTAATGAGGTAAATAGAATAGAACCAAATGTTATATATGCGCTACAAACAAGCAAAAATTATCATGCTATCTTGCCACAGAATATAATCATTCTCTATAAGTATGTTAAAATTATGAGCCTTGCAGTAACTGTGATAAGGAATTACTCATAGCACCATTCCTTACAACTAACAGACAACTCCTAGTGCTTCCCACTGATGAAGAGTTACAGCAGCATTTTAACGTACACCTCCTTAATCATATGTGTGAAGACAGGAAGTCAGAAGTCAACTGGAAATGTTCTAAATGTTAATAGCTACTAGCTTGTAGGGCCTTCCATCACTAGGCAAAAATCAAAAGTCAATTGAAATACACTTACACATTAATAGCCACTACTAGTAAGGTCATTAGACTTCCTCACCAGTAAAGAAGACTCATTAACATTCAGTATACCATTCAATTTTCTTAGCTACTCTGATTTCTTAAATTCTGTCTTTTTTGACTTAGATGTTTGGCATTATTCCAATAAATCAGTATGATAAGCAGATATATTAATAGGTAAGGAGAGTAAAAAAACCCCATTGTTTTATATGCCAGTTCATATTTTATAATTTATATAATAATAGTGACTCTTTTTATTTTTTAACAAAGAATGCAATTTATTAACAACTTAATGGAGAGAAGGGATAGAAGTCCATCTCGGCCAGCAGCATCAGAGGATTCTAGATTCAGAGAAAAGAGGAAGAAGTTCTATGTTACACTAGTCACAGACATGTATGTGGGCTATGTCAATAGCTAGTAACACATCAGAGGTCAGTTAAAAAACAGTGCAGGTATCATCAGTGCCCGACATGAGATGCTCAGCTGACTGTCTTCAGGACCTTATCAAGTAAGGGATGGAATTCAAGCCAGAATCGTCTGGTGGGCAAGATGGTGGTTATCACCAAGACGCAAAGCTAAAAGATTCTAAGGTTTTTTTCCCTTATATACACTGATATAATTAATTACAGAGTTCACATTTACATTGATGGTAAAGATTAAACTGGAACTTATGGTAAAAATATTATATATTTTCCTTTCTTATATTTATTAAATATTTTCAATGTTCCGGTGACTTCTGGTTTTTATTTTCTTGGTGTCCATCATGTCCTTATCCTTCTTTGGATTTTCTGCACATCTCTTGGCACTTCCAGTTACTCTTTTGTTCAGAGTCGCTCTCCAAAGCATTTCCTTTTGGCTGAATTCTAGCCCTTCTGGATCTCAAACTGAATTTCTGGTTACTTCTTCCTCTTTCTGACTCTTTACAGGGATATCCATGCTTTCCTCCTTTACACCCTCCTCTGCTGTCTGAATCTGGGAGTTCTTACTCTGTAATGACTCATTTTTTGACTCAGTTTTTCATTAATGCAAAATGAGTGGCTTGCATATATCTTACTTCCTTCACTTGCTACTTTTTTATTGTACCACTTGCTCTTTCATTTTTATCTCCAATATTCGGTGGAGAGTTAGGAAAGTTTGGGACTGCATTCTACAGTTAATAAGAGTTCGTGCTTTATGTTTTCTCTGAAAGTTACCCAAACATCATTTCTACTGAGGAAAAAAAATATAATTCTGCAGTAATCGAATTTGCGGCAAGTACGCTATTAGATTAGCTTGTATGTCATGAGTAATGTATTTCTGTTTGTTGTAGGATAAAACAAAGGGATACACAATTTTGACCTTTCTTGCTTTTCAAATTAGCGTTTTTTCCCCCAACTTTTTTCCATACTGCACTGTAGCATTTTTTCAGTCATCCTGCTCAGACAGGTGTATTTTCCTGTAGACACACTCCTTCACCCAGAACACATTCTTTAATCCTCTGTAGTGGTGTTAAGGCTATCTTATAACCATCTGCGGAGACTTTCCTGACGATTTTGCAGCGATTTCTGCACTCTCTTTCACTTTGCAAGGTGTAAACTTGTCTCTTGGCTTCTTTGATCGACTGGCCAGAAATATCTTATATTCACATTAAAGCATTATGTTCTAGTCAGAATAGCTTTGTCCCCTTTCCTCCTAGTAAAGCTCATTGTTATCTCTAGGATTTATACTTCCTTTTCGTTCTGCGTGGACATATTAGATCTTACACAGCAGCCTGATTCTCAATGTTTCAGTTTCAGTTTAACTTTTCCTACCTAGAGGGGATTTCTTTGGCTATCCATATTCTCATAAAAACTGATTTCGATTAGAGTTTGAATTACCACTGGAACATATTTTGATAAATTGTTTATGCATTTATTGTCTCACTCCATTGCTGGATTAAATGAAGGCATAATCCTTATCTGTCTCACTATTTTATGCTTAGAATCGAGAACAGCACTTGATACATAGTAGGCACTAAACTTTTTTTGTCCTTAAATAAATAAATGAATGAATGGATTTTAAACTGTTGGGCCAGCAGGCAGAATGTTGGTTTAGATACAGGGCAGGGCCAACTACTGTATTTCGAGACAGGTACTGTATTTTTTATGCTGTCACACATTCAAATACTCTAGAACTTTGCTAAGTCCACTCACTGTGCACAGGCAGTTTATGGATCACTTGGCATGGTCAAGAGGAAATGCAGCTTCTTAGATCTCACCCATGAAACTGTAATTTGAATTTAAAAATCCCTGGGTGATTTGTATGCATGTAAAAATTTAACATACATTTTTCTAAGCTTTTTTTCCTTTTGCATTTGCTGTGGATGGCTAGGTTAGAAGCAGATAGCCTCATGAGAGTCAGCTGTGTGAAACAATGTCATCTGGATCTCACTTCTCTATAGGATGTTGCTTTATGCCTCTTTGCAGCAAAGTGCAGTACCTACAATGCTGAGAACACTCATTCATCTAATAGTTACTGAACACTCATCTTTTGTCAGGTTCTACATGATAAATTTTATATATATATCAGCTCAGTTAGCTCTCACAATAACATTCTGAAATTATTATTACCATTCATTCATTCATTCATTCATTCATTTTCTGGTCCTGAGGATTGAAACCAGGGCCCTGGGCATGATAAGCACATGCTTTATAGCTGAACTACACTTCAAATCTCTGTTCCTGTTTTTTTTTTTTTTAACTTTAAAGAACATCGAGACTCAACAAGTTTAAACTATCTATCTTGAAGAGCAGAAGTTTGACTAAAGGAATTATTCAACTTACTTTGTTTTGTTTCTTTTTTTTCTTTTTTGGGGGGGAGTGCCGCGAATCGAACTTATGATCTTGTGCTTGCCAGACAGGTGCTGTGCTGTTGAGCTATATCCCTGGTCTTTCAATCTACTTTTAAAAAATTTTTGGCCACTATGTATGAATATCTTTCTTTTTATTGCTCGTTTTTTATTAGTGCATGTTTGTAGGACATAATATTTATACTTCTTGTGGGTAACTGGTATGTGTGCATAATATATTTTAATTCCTTTTCTCATCCCTTTTTCCTTCCCTCTCACCCCACTTCACCCATCTCCTGAGCCCCTGTTTTTTGGGGGTACCTGTTTGCTGTACACAATATTCACATTCTTTGTGATGAGTTGGTACATGTATAGATCATCCTTTTTTCATTACCTATCCTTCCCCTCTTCCATTCCTTAGTCCCCTTTCCCTTTGGGAAAGATCTATCTCCCTACATCCTATTAAATGTCTTTTAGTTTACTTTTTATTTATACTTTGGGTTTCTCATATAAAAGAAACCATGGGATCTACTTTTTAACAAATATGGTGGCAGGAAATGTTTACAATGCAAAGATAGTTAGAAGGATGATTCTATGTCTATAGAAAAGTCAAGACATGAGCATTCTCAAGTTGTTTCACAACAAAGTAATGCATAGTGACAGGCACACACTCACTGACTCATACAAAGGGAAAGGTCCAGGGTTTTATGTTTTAGCTTAGAAAAACAAACCAATAGCAATAGATCTGTGAGCAAACAATGGTCATTCAAATTTTTGACTGTGTTTCAGTGAATGCTTTAGTCAACTCAGATAATTGAAACACATATGAAGTATGTTGTCTTAAAACTAAATCTCCAACATTACAGGAATAAATTACCCAGAAAACACCATATATATATATATATATATACATACCTGTTGGATCTATAGTTATCATAGTTGTGTTGGTAACTTTTCATCTCCAGCCACTTCGTGAGGTTTTCACTTTAATTTTATCTTTAATGTAGGAAATGTGTTTGTAAATAAGGTCCTAAGAGTAGTAAGAATTTCATTCTTTAACCATCTTCAAATAGCTTCTTGATTAACACTGTTTTGATCTAATATTGTGTTACAAGAGATGACTTTAGAGAGATATAGCTATAAAGGTAACACATCTATATCCAAAGATTGGGCTAGTATACAACCTTCGATATTGAGAAATGGGAATTTTTAAAAATATATCAACTGATGTACAATTAGGATATATTCAACTACTAGATATTGTAGGATAGAATCATTGGAAATATTGATTATATCAGTATGTATTTCATTAATTTGGGTGAACACATCTGATTATACCATCTTAAGAGACTTTTTTTTTTTGGGTACCAGGGTTCGAACTCATGACCACACGCTTCCAAGGCAGGCGCTTATGCAGCTGAGCTAAATCCCCAGCCCCTGATTATACCATCTTTAAAAAGAAATGGAAAAACTTTTATTCCATAGTCTCACTGAAGACAATTTCTTAGCTAGAATTTGATCATGACATCATAAACATTTTGAATTCTCCTCCTTGAAACCTCTGTGTGTCAACTAGTTTTTGACATATATTTATCAACGTTAAGAAATTCCAAAGAATTTGTTTATATTGTTTTTTTATTTACCCATGAATCTCTAATGATTTCAACAAAACCACCAAAAAGGTGTACTTCGTATGAAATACCTAACACAGAACTAAATTATTTACTGTCAATATCTTACATCTTATGCTTTATTTAGAAGCATTAACTGAAACATCTGCTTTAAACTAATTTGTGATATCCTATGCAAGAAATTGAGATATAAAAGGACAGTTAGTTTATTCATATTTATGAACTAAAAATGAAATTTAAATGTTTAAGTTGATGTTTGTGCATTTAACTTCTCTCCTTATAAACTAAATATTAAGGAAATATTTTCATAATTCATCATTTTTATAAACTTAAACATGGTTTTTCCACCTTTAAAACAACCTCCAAATTTTCCCTTGTCTGGTCTATTTGAAAACTTCTAAACTTTTACATGAGCTTTTCCAAATTACACTTTTTCATTCTACTGTCTCTTATTACAATAAGAGACTTGAATATCTGCTTGAAGTAATTACATTAAAAATTCATGGAGATCTGCATGGAATTGAAACAAAATGAGAATTGAAACATGAGACTTTTCTTTCTTTGTTAAAGTGTATACTGAAAGTTCATTGCATTAGTTGTGCTAGAATTTAAGCAAAATGTAAAAGATAAACCATGGTTAATCAGGGTTTTTAGTTTTAAAATTGAGAAAGTAATATACTAAACACATAATTAATTATAATCCATATATGTGTTGTTTAGCACCATTTATTTAATGGCTCTTTAATTATTCTTATCTCTTTCTAATCATAGAAATGTGATGCTTTTATGGTTTATTTTAATGATTATTGTAGTATTGTGTACAAAGCATTTCCGCTGCAAGGTCAATACTCACTGATATAATGGAACTGAAATGGGATAGGCAGAGGAGGCATTAAAACAGAGAGAAACCAGATATTGACCCAGGATAAGAAAGCACACCATTGAGAAAGTCCTGACCATTGTAATTCAGGAATCAGATTTCTCTTTCTCTTACCAGATGTATACTAACTCTGCAGTAACCCTGAGAATTATTGAACTGTGATATCCTTTGTAGTCTTCAGAAATGCCTTAGAAATTATATTAACATAATAGGAATCTTTTTATGCTTATTTATTAATAAAAGTTTAAAAAAACAATTGAGATAAGAAAATAATGAAGTCATATTTCCATAGAACTTTCTAGAAAACATTTTCATATAACCATTTATGTTAAATCTATAAGTTACATAGGTACAGAATCACTCTGGGCTTGGAAAAGTAGAAGAACTGAGCCTTATTACTTTTCCCTTTTTGAAGAGACACTAACAGCCCTCATCTTAAGTGCAAATTTCAAAGCCATTTATACTTTCTACTTTTCTGTAGGTAGTGATTCAGCCTTTTTAACTCTTGAGTCAGTCTTTCAGTTCAATGCACACTTCTCTCTGGACTTCGTCTTTCTGCATTCTCCTGAAGTCCATCGCTGACCGCCCACACGGTGTGCTTCTAATCTGAACCCCATAGTGTTCCTCATTCCTATTAGTGGAATTCCACTTATCAGAGCATGGAGAAACCAGATCTCCTATTACTGCCTCATGTTTCTCTATATTCTCTCCCCATAAAGAAAGATTTACTTTGCCACCAATCAGATACTGCATTCTCCTTCTGCCGTTCTGCCATAATGTTGTCCATGCATATTGGCCCCATCTTCTTTTTAAGTCATCCTTAACAGAATATGTACTGCTTTTCTGCAAAAGACACTGCAGTCTTACTTGGGTACCTTTCCCACTTGATCACCTTCTAGAAACTGACCTAAGAGGGATTTGTCTTTTCCTTAGTCACACTAAACTTCTGGCTGTTTTTGTTTTTGACTCTAGACCCCTGACCTCCTTATTCTAACAGATTTTATTGCAGAACATTTACACTTATAACTACTTTTCTTGCCTGAGTGGAATGTATGTAAATTGTCTCATAACTTTTTGCCAGTTATACAACTCAGAAACCATCTTTCTCTATAAGTTGAGAATAACTCTTTGAAAAGTTAATATTCAAGGAAACATACTAGAATCTCCCAGTCTCTGTAGCAGGGTGTGTGTCTAATTTCTATCCACACAAATTTGTAATCATTAGAAGATGACAGATGGTTGATACACTGAGAAAAGTCTTGCAAACCCCACGATAGCTCAATGTGCTTGACATATTCTATTGATCAAACTTGGCTCTGCAAATTGTCTTTCTATTAGTCCATCCTAGCACTTCAAAGTGTCCTTATCTTTTGTTTCTGTCAACTCGAGTTCAGTCTCTCCCTCTGACAAGAATCTCAAACACATTCTTTGTTTAAATTTTGTGCAATTTCTACCTTGGCAAACTGTATCTAACATATAATATGAAAATCATCTTTACCTTCACTTTCTTCTTTTCTTTCCCAATTATATATTTACCTAGTGATTTAGATATCTTTAGTTAGCCAAGAGTCTTCAAATACAATTTTTGTTTTTTCTTTATTTTTCTATTCCCTTCTATTTGGTTGTCATTTATGTTCTTTTTCTGTGTTTTCCTGTCATCTTTGTTTTGTTGTCTTGAATCTCTGTCGAGTTTTCCCTTTTGAGGGTAAGATGTTACCTCCAGGTGCTTATCCATGATGCCTGGCATCATGAACTTCCCAACCCATGTATTGATACAATAATTAATAAGACCATAATATTTATTTCTGAGATAGAACTCATTACTACAAAGTATAATAAAGAACATGACCCAGCAGAATTTGGTGTCACACATGTAGTGTTGGTTACAGTGTTATGTGGAATGCAAGAGTTGTGGGGTCAAGGAGGTTTCCAGTCAGATACCAGAGGAAACAAGAGTTATGTGCAGCTGTGAGAGTGAAGCAAAAAAAAAAAATGTGATAGAGGTCCAAGGAAGTTGGAAAAGTTCAAAATCTGAACTATCTGAGGGAGGTTACAGGCAGTGAGAAATGTCAGCCCAAGAGAGAACACAACTGGCAGTGCTATAGGGGTAGAATATACAATCCCTTTGGAGTTCCAATCTCATCACAACCTGTTGGACATGAAACTATGGATTTATCATTTACCCTTTTGGGTGTCAGTCTTCCTTTGGACTAATTTTTTCTACCCTATTTTTTCCTGTACAATGAGAATGCTTATCCTGTGCTGTTGTATTTTGGTAGTGTTTAACTTTTTTTTTTTAATTTTTAGAGGAGCTTACAGCTAAGAGTATACCTTTTCAGCAATTTTGAAACTATTTCACACTTTATAACTCAGAGAAGGATGAATGCATTTTTCATAAAGGGATGTGTATGAGTCTCTTGGTGGGAAGAGGAGGAATTGCAGTGTGCATATGGAATGGCCCCCAAAGTCTCTTGTGCTCAGAAGCGTGTCTTATACAGATGACTGAATCATGGGTCCTTGCATGGGACTTGCTGTTTGGAGGTGGGACGTGGCTAGATGCAGGTAATTAGGAGTGTGCCACACAAGAGTGTATCTCCTCCCTGGCTTCTCTTTTTTTCTCTCTACCTTATGGACACTATGACATGAGCAACTTTCCTTGTGGCAGGCCATCATGCCATGCCACAGCTGCCTGACAGCCAGCAAACTATGTAAGGATTGAGATTTCTGAAACTGCGAACCAAAATAAACCTCTCCTTTAAGTTGCAGAAGTCAGGCATTTTGCCTCATTGATGAATAAAGTAACCAACAAACTCTAAGAATCTCACTTTTGGCAGAAAAAATAATCTGTTTGTACTCTGCAAGTTTCACCACAGGAACCATGACTTTCCTTTTTTCAATGTCAACTCTTGTGACACAGTTTTAAAGGCACATTCTCTATGTGGTCAATATTCTGTAAGAATAGCTGAAAATGCATACATTTTGGAATAAAGGTATGAAAAATGTTAAGTGTAACAGTTTACCTCAACTATTACTCAGGCAGCTGTCATTTCAGTCAGGTGTTTTAAATATTTTCTTTATTTTAAAGAGAATAAAATTAAAAAAATACAAGTCAGAACAAAGCAAATCAGAATAGAACAATGCAAGCAACACAAGATTTCAAAAGACCACAGGAAATCAACATCTGGTTTTGAAGTCCTGTACAGCTTGCATTCTTTTGTTTTCATTGGTTTTAGTATGTTTTATATTTTGATTTTAATATGTGTGAAGGTATGGACAGCTATTTGGAAGAAAATGGGAGATATTACAGTAGCCATTTTTTATTTCCTACTGTCCTGTTTTGAAGTCTAATAGTGCTTTTAATCTTTTGTTTTGATTGGTTTTATATTATTTTGCTTTGTTCTATTTCATTGTGTGGGAAGGTATGGATAACTATTTTGAAGAAAATAAGAGACATTATGGTAGTCAGTGAATTGATTTTTGCTTTTTTGTTTTTTGGTACTGGGGGTTGAACTCTTGACCTCACACTTGCCAAGCAGGCACTTATGCCACTGAGCCAAGTCTTTGGCCCCAGTTAGTTGATTTTTGTATTGAATAAATTTGATAAAATTGTCATTTTTATGTTGTTATCTTATAAAATTTAGTAAAAATATATTCACTTTTTGGCTAGTTCATATTTAAATAATTGTACTGGTAAGTGGTTAACTTCAGCTAAGAGTTTCACTTAGCTGAAATAAATGCTTCAATTTATGCCCTTCTATTATATTTTGTGTGTATCGCTTCTTGGCCTTTTGGCTAAGATCAAGTATAGTATATTTTGTGTGTGTCTGAAAATGTCACATTCTGTAACATTTATTTTTAGTAACTAAAAAGTAAACTTACTCTTGGGTGTAGAAAACATAAAAACTCTGGGAAACTGAAATAATAACTTTATTACTGGTGCTATTTGGCTTTAAATAAAGTACTCATTTTTCCCTCAGATTTCTGTCATATTTTCATTGTTTAGTAGTTTTGAGTCTTTATTTCTTTTGATAGTTTTTTTATTAAAATTACCTATAAATGATAGTTTCAATGTCCTACAAACTTACTTTTTCAATAACTTAAAGTCAAATTGCCCTGGTTCAAATTTAGACCAACAATGTGTCCTTATAGAGATTATTTAACTATTCAAAGATTTAGGCTCCCAAGACTTCAAATAGAAACTAATAGTTCTTATCTTAGGCATTGTTAGGCATATCAAATAAATAAGTTTTCAAGTGAAGTGTCTAGGATGGTATCTGGCATATGGTTGAAAAACCTTGTTTAATATAACAAGACTTACTTTAATAACCCCTGTTAGAAGAGTTGTTGCTATCTCTTCCATATCATTGTGGGAATGAATCTGATTCATCTTAAATTCCACCGTGGTCCAACTAACCTGAATTAATGTGCTTAATCACATTTTCCTTAGCCTACTTACAAATTGTCTGGCAGAAAAATACACTGCGTGACTCACAGCATAACTGGATCAGTCAACAATTTTTCATTATTCATTTTGTTAAAGAGGTATAGCTTAGGCAAATGAATTTCTTTTTTAAAATTTTGAGGAGTCATCATACTGACTTCCATAGTGGTTGTACTAGTTTGCATTCCTACAATAATGTAGAGAGGTAGCCTGTGTAGCATTTGTTATTATTTCATTTCAGGGTGATAATCATTCTTTCTGGAATAAGATAGAATTTCAGTGTTGTTTTAACTTGATTTCTCTAATGGTCAGGGAGGTTGAATTTTTAAAAATGTATTTATTGGTTATTGGTACAGTTTCTAAGAAGTGTTAACTCACTTCACTTGTCTCTTTCTTGGTTGGGCCTTTTGTTTTATATAAATAACTTTTTTAGTTATTTCTATATTATAGATATGTAGCATGGAAAAACCTTTGTCCCATTCTACAGGCTCTCTCTTCACTATGTTGGCTGTGTCTTTTTCTAAACAGAAGCTTTTAAATTTGATTTGATCTGATTTGTTGATTCTTGGTACAATTTCCTGTGCAACCAAGATTCTGTTCAGAAAGTTCTTGACTATATCAAAACCTTTAAGAGTTTAGCTATTTTATCTTAGCAAATTGTTTCTCTTTCAATAGATATTTGAGCCATTTTGATTTTAATTTAGTACCTGGTGAGTGATAGGGTTTAGATTCAGTATTCTGCACATGGATAGCCAGTTTTCCTAACACCACAGCATAAAGAGGCAATCTCCTTCAGCATATGCTTTTGCTCCTTTTTCAAATATTAGCTAGCTGAATGTGCCCGGGGATGTTTCTGCATCCTCTATTTTGTTGCATTGTTTTACATGTCTGTTTTTATTCATGTGCCAAGTTATTTTTAATCACTGTAGCTAGTTCTGGTATTTGTATTGGTATTTCATGAAATCTCTATATTGGTTTCGAGAGTATAGCTGTTTTAACAATATTAATGTTGCCTATTCAGGAATAGGGGATATCTTTCTACTCTCTGATGTCCATTTTCATCTCCCTTTTCAAAATACTGCATTTTTCATTAAGGTGGTCTTTCACATCTTTGGTTAGGTTAATTCCTACATAATTAATTATTTTTAATGTGGTTGAGAATGGCATTGTTTTCCTAATTTCTTTCTTGGTGAATTCATTATTTGTGTACAAGAATGCTACTAATTTTTGTATCTTGATTTTGTATCCTCTACATTGCTAAGTTTGGTTATTAGTGTTAGGAGCCTTCTGCCAAATTTTTTTCAGTCTTTTATGTAAAGGATCATGTCATGTACAGTTGACAATTTGATTGCTTTTTTTTACATGTATCTCTTTTATTTGTTTCTTTTACCTGATGGCTTATCCTAAGCATTAATCTATTCCACAGAAAATCAATTTTCAGCATTGGTTTTCACATGATTTTTGTGGGGGGGAGTTGTTTTGTTTCTTTTTTTGTCTGAGATAGAATTTCACTGTATAGTTCAGACTGGCCTTGAACTCACTTCGTAGCCCCAGCTGGCCTTGAACTAGTAGTGATCTTCCTGTGTCAGCCTCCTGAGTGGTGGGATGACAGCCACTCAGTATCTTTGATGGTAAATAGTTTATTAAATATTATGGATAAAATTCTTGGATATAATCAGATGTTTTGTTATAAATTTAATTTTCTTAATTCTTGCTGATGGTACTATGAACTCAAAAATAAGCATACAAAAACCAAAAAACACACAATTGAACTCAGAAGAGACTCTTAACTTTTCCTCAATCCCAATCCATGTAAAACTGAAATTCTTGGTAGTGTCTCAACACATTTCTTTCACTATATTATTTTCTTATTTCAAAATATATTAGATGGGCAATGATAATTTCATCTTGGGAACAAAAACTTTTGAACACATACTATGTTGAAATAGATGATCATTACAACTCTGGAAGAAAATTTTTACAATTACTTTAGAACATTTGAAACAGAGGATTCAACAATTTTTTTCATCTACACAATATAACTAGTTATGTAGTTATGTAGTAAAAGAAAAATTTTGATTTCTAAGGTCTCTTCTCTTGATTCATAAGATGATAATTTCCAGGCACACATATCTCATAAGTACCTGAAAAAAGTTAGTAGCATGCTTATATTTCATCTAAATCTTTATACTACAGCATTTTCCAAAATACACTGATATTTTTCTTTCAGCATATAATCTACTTTTAGCAATTCTATGTAGCATTTTATAGTATGGAAATTGTCAATACCACAACTTTGGGGAATGTGGCTATTGTACAAATATAACTTTTTATAAATGGACATTTAATTTATTTGGAAGTTTATTCTTCTTTATAGAGTACATTTGGGAAATGATACTATGAGCAACTTGATTTTTTATAGACATCTTTTCTTTTTTAATTTGTAGCTTGATGCATTGGCAGGAACATTACATTCATGAAGAAAGTTAACATCAAAACAAAACTTTGGCTATAACACATTACTTTTCAGAAAAAATTTCATCTTTTAATTTAAACCTTTGTTTTATTCTCAACACTGTATACATATGTACTGTTTGGCCATCATTTTTATTATCTCTGGATCAGGGCCAATACAATTACTATGTAATTAAGCATTAGGAAAGCTTTAGTATTTGAGCATAAGAAGATTTATGTTAAAAATAATAATTGGATAAGTATGTAAAGAACAAAGAGAAAGTCTTCACATGTGAATGCTTTTGCTTAGGATCAGCTGGGACACTAAGGAAATCTTTATTATTCACTGATAATAATTGTATGCCCATTTTCATAGTAGTTTCTAAATGGTATAAATAAATATAATTTAAAATCAATTTAAAAACTTGTACTACTCTATCTTCTAGGATTGAGTGTCAACATACTGCTCTCTAGAAGCCATTAAAAATCAAATCTCTACTGACCTAGAGAAATCTTTAAAAAATGTTTAGTTCATGTGCACAAATAGAAAAGATTCCATAAAGACTGCTTAGGTGAACACAGGCAGAACGTGGAGGTAGAATGAGTTTCAGAGATAATGTATTGACACTTCTGAATTCTTCACCCTGAGGCAGGAATAAGTAACTACTTCACTTAGGTTTGGATAAGCTTACACGGTCAGGAGAAAAATGGGTAAAATAAAATACACAGAAGCATAAGAAACATAAGTTGGGATTTGGAGAGTTAAATGTTTCAACAAGTTGTCAATATAAGTGTGATGTCAATATGTTACTAAAATGTCAATAGAAAGAATAATAACAGGGGCCCAAATAGAACAATCTTGTCAGTCTTCTCATACAATTTTGTAAGTGATAAACTCTACAGAGTCAGAAATATAAAATAACTAGAAATAAAGATCAAAATAAAAGATGGATAATAGGAAGTTGGGAGACAGATCTTTCTCAAGTAGGAAAGACATCAAGAGATTTCAGGTAGAGGAGAGAAAGGGGCTGAAATGAAATTAAGATGTGTTGTGTACATGTAACAACTCCACAAGAGGAATGTAAGCATTATGTACTACAAACATGTACTAATTGAAATAAGTAAATCAGAGGAAATTTCAATACGAAACAGCAATTTGGATTTTTTTGTATAGTTATTGTAACTTTCCTCATCTCAAATTGCTTGGGATTCTTGTCCTTTTATTCATCTTACTGAATCCAAATAAGTGTGTCTTTTGGTCTCAATTCCTTAAAGTACTTCAAGCCCTTATAAAAAGTAAGTTTGGCTTAGGAAAAAACAAAACAAAACAGATGCCATGTCCATTTGCAAATATCATGTCCCTTATTTCTAGTTTAAAGACATGAACATAAAATCATAATATGGAACTAATAATTGCTTGCTGATATTTATTATGCACTGCTTTGTGCTTGGCGGTGTTTTCTGGTTTTTAACTGATGTAATTTCCTAAGAAGTCTATGAGATAAATACTGTTATAGAAGGAAACTAGGCATGGAAACTAATTAATATGACTAAGTATACCTCACACTCCCTTTTTTTAGTATTTCAGGATGCTTGTTGATTTGCCTATTTTCATGATTCTCCAGTAGGATACTGTAGTATGCATAAACCAAGACAAGAATGGAAAGAAAAGTTTAAGAATTAGTAAGTAGGGACTATAGTATAAAAAAGATTTATCCAGGGTTATACCAAAGTTAGTGATGGGGTTCTGAGTAAATAATCAGTGACCATACAGGGTTTAAGGCTGAAGTATTTGCCATTTTCTCTTGTACAAGACCACATTATCATTACAGTGCTTACAGATATTTCTCCACAATCTTGTGCTCAATTACCAAGATAACACAAATTAGACATTTTCCCAGTGGCTACATGTAAATGACTTTGGATAAGTTTGGCAAGCAGGAGATATTATCTCACATTTATAAGTAAGGAAAATATAAAAATAAATAGGGAAGCAGCAAATTCACTCAAACATGCATGTGTTTAAAACATGGAATGCAATATTCTTCTTCAGCAAGACCTTAGTATATATTGCAGGCTGGCCTTGAAGCAGTACACATCCCAGGCTAGCCTGGAACTCTCTGTGAGCCTTCTGCCTCAGCTTTCTGAATGGTGAGATTACAGATGTGAGCCACCATGCCTGGCTAGAATGCTGTTTTCTTGAAAATAAAAGCAAAAAAATAAATTTTGTCAAAAAAGAGTTAAACCAAGGTCAACAACTATTAAATTGAAGTACAGGAAAGAATGGTCACTGCAGAATTATGAGACTTTATTATGTGTGACAACAAAGATTCCATGGATCCAGAAATTAAACTAAGTAGTGCCGTATAAATCCATCAGGTAATTTCAATGGAGGTTTTTCTGCTGTAAGGTATTGGATGAGAGGTCTAGTACTCTCTCAATCTGAAAACTAATGGTTTTGCTAGACAAGAACCCGTTCCATTTCCTTAGAGTGCCTGAGGAGCCAGGTAGCTCCCGAGGAAGCACAATATCTCCCTGTAGCACTGTCCCACTGACAATCCTGAGAAACAATGACCATTTTTGGGGGGATAGACTTTTAGGGTGAAATATACTATAAATAATCTTTAATACTTAACAGCACTTTCCCCTCAGAAAATACTTATCTTAAGAACTGTTCTCCAAGTACATTCTTGTTGTTCAACGGAGGCAACTTGGGGATGTGGAGATGCAGGGATGTTCGGAATTCCTGACTGACTTAATTGAGGCTGTCGTATTCCCCTTTATTTCAGTGGGCCCCTAAGCAGATTTAACAGGGATATCATTGCTTAGGAAATGTCTTGACTTTATGAAGCTCAGAGGCTGATAAAATTAAATTATGCTTTGAGAGGAATTAGAAATGGTATTCTGAATGTCAAGGGACTAAAAATCTATGATAAAATGAAATAATAATTCCAATTTGCAACTCATTTAGCCAGTCATCTTAATTCTTCTTCCCAAGTGCTTTAAAAATAAATGTTACAGATTCCAAACATCAATTTCTAATATTCCATGAAAAACTAATCCCCCTTTGCCTTTTCAACTGGAAGAAGCAGTGTTTTTGTAATTCACAGAGCTTATGTTTACCATACTAACTTTATATTGTAAAGGCAACTCTCTAAGCTCAAAATATGTGAGTAGAAGACATAAAGGACATAGTCAAAGTGGTTCTCATACTTCAACTGATCATAAACTCCTGACAAAAACAGAAATACCTAAATTAAAAGCAGGTATTTTAAACAGACATAGTTGCTTTTTTTTAACGTTCCCATGAAGCAATGTAAATGTTTTGAACTTCTTATTTCTTAGACTTTTTTTAGTACCAGGAATTGAACTCAGGACCTTGTGCTTGTCGGGCAGGCACTGTACTGCTGAGCTAAATCCCTGACCATCTTTCTAATTTTTTTTATTAATTAAAATAGTTTCTTAAGCAAAGAGAAAGAAGTTTTCTACTAATTTTAAAAACTCAATTTGCTTTTCACAGACTTTATTAGTATTTGGTTGTTCCCTGATTGTTCTGCTACTGCCTTGACTACTTGTTTGGTTTTGGTTTTCGCTCAGCCTCCAAAATAATTCTTTACAGCATATTTCAGGTTCTGTCATTTTCTGCTAAAAACTTCCAGTGGCTTCTCATTAGTAGGAATTGTTTCCTAAGTCCGCAAAGGCCTCCTAGACCTGGCGCTTGATCACCTCTACCCTTGTACTGCTCTCTGACTGTGTTCCAGCTACAATGGCCTTCAGATACCCTGAAAACTAAACATTCTGTTGTCTGAGCTCCTTCTTCAGATTGCAATATTTTCCTTTCTATATTCATGAATTGTGTAATTTGTTCCTGAAGTGATTTCCATTTAATGTTCTTTCATTGAAGGTGGTTTGATTTACTATTTTATCTATAAGAAGATGAATTCCAAAGGTAAAAGGAACATAAACCTTGATCAGGTTGAATTTCTTGGTATGGACCTATTAAGCAGAGATTTTAGATTTAAAGTCACAGCTTTTAGAGTTGTGACAGATTTGTGAGGGGAGCCCCAGCATCCTTAAAGAATGCTATTATTACTTTACTTTGTATGCCAGATCTTAGAGTGGGATCCATAATCCGTATTCAGCAATGGTAAAGCAATGATAAGACTATTCTGACACATAGAGACCTATGTAATTGGCTAGTTAATTATGGTGCTTCCAGAAGTAAAAGATGAAATCTATTGAATGCTTTACTGGATTTACATAAGCAGAAAAATTTTTATGGTAAGTAAACAACAATCTACCTCAAATTATGTCAACAGAGAATCAGAGCTCCTCAACCAATTCCAAGAGCCAGTTTTCAGATCCACAACTCCTTGAATAAAGGAGAAGGCAGATCCCTTTGAGAAATGACCCTGGCACACTGTCAAAAAGTAACACTGTCAAATCATTCTCTTACTCCTCTGCAAAAGGATCTATGGCCTTTTATGAGGGTAACTGTACATTGGTGAAAGAAATGATCAGATATTTTGTGAACTTTAGGACACCACTTCTGAACTAATACTCATTTTAAGAGACTCCAAGCAGCACAGTAGTCCTCCAGTAAGAGTAGGGGTGATCTATCTACTATGGAGGTCAGGTGTTTTAGTCAAAGTCAAATTTACAGTGGATCCTCACAGTGCACTTAGTGAGTGGAAGAATCCCCATGTTGGTTCTCTAATCTGCATTATGAAGACCTTTATGATGGGAAAGATCAGTTTGAACAATTAGAGCTACCTTTACCTGGTAATATAATAAATCAAGAACAATATTGTATTCTTGGGTGGACTGTACAGATTTGTTCCAGCAAAAGATACAGGGGTGATGGTTTGTACCATATTCTCATTGAATTCTCCTATTTGATCAGTGAAGAAGATGGATGGATTATGGAGAATGATGGTAGATTACTATAAGCTTAATCAAGTGGTGACTCTGATTGTGGCTGCTGGATCAGATATGATTACCCTGCTTGAGTAGATTTACACATTTCCTGGCACTTGATATGCAGCTATTGATTTGGAAAATGCCTTTTTCTCTATTTCCATCCATAAGGCCTACCAGAAGTAACTTGCTTTCAGCTCAGGGTATAACAACATTTTTAAACTGTGTTCCAACTTAGTTTGTACATATTTTTATCATCTTTCTTCTCTATAAGATCCATTATATTTATAGTCCATTATATGAATGACCTTTTGCTGATTGGACCACATGAGAAAGACAGGAACTAACTACTCTGGACTTGTTTATAATGTACTTGTGTGTCAGAGGATAGAAAACAAAACCAGTTAACATCTGAGTGCCTTCTTCATCTGTGAAATTACTATGAGTCCAGCAGAGTGGGGTATGCAGAGCTCCCTTTTAACATGAAGAATACTCTACTGCATCTGGATGCTCCTAAATCCGAGAAGGAGGCACGATGCTTAATGAACCTCTGGATTTTGGATGCAGCACATCCCTCACTTGGATGTGTTAGGGATCCATTTATCAAGTGAATCAGAAAGGTCCTAGTGTGTCCAGAGCCCAGAATAAAAGATGACTATGCAACTGTTCTTTCATGGGCCTTGTGATCCAGAATGTTCAACTGTATTTGAGGTGTCAGGAATGGATAGAAATGCTATTTAGAACCTTTGAAAGATTCTACTGGTTAATCACAGCAGAAGCCCTTAGGATTTTGGAGCAAAAGTCTGCCATCCTCTGCAGATAACGACACTCTGTTTGAGAAACAGCTACTAGCCTGCTATGGGACCTTAGTGGAAACTGAATGCTTGGCCATGGGGCACCAGGTTACAATGTCTGAACTGCCCATCATGAACTATCTTGGAAATTACAACCCAATTAAAAATGTCAGCTCTTAAGTGTGATGATTGGGTATTCATGCCGTATATATAACATGTGCCTCCTTCAAACCTTGTTATGAATCGGCACATTACCTGTCTGATGTGAAAAGAAAAAAGAAAGAAATGTCAGCTCATTTTCAGAAAATTGCAGCCTAGTTTAGCAGACAAAAATCTCATGTGAACTTATAAACTGAAATTCTGTGGCACTGATGTACAAAGGAAATTAGAATTAAAGAGTGTTTCATTCACAGCTTCTTTTTCACAGGTCAGATTTTAAAATAGTGCCTAGAGTAGAAAAATCATTTGGAAAGCATTGGGAAAAATCCTTTAGAAACTAGTCTGGTTCTTCTTTGTAACATTTAATATACAGTTAACCTGTAACTCATCAAGTCTACTCATTAGGTGTCTATCCAAGAGCAATAAACACATGTCCAACAAAAGCTTGAACATGAATAGCAAAGTTACTCATAATCACCAAAAGAAGAAACAAAACAAATGTCCCTTGGCTGATATACAGAGAAGCAAAATGTGGTATCTATCCATAATGGAGAATTATTTGGCAATAAAGAATTAACTACTGATATGGGTGACGACATGGATAAAAACACTGTGCTAAGTAAAAGAAACCCATCCTAAATGCATGTATTGCATGATTTCACTTATATTTCCAGAATAGACAAACTTACAAAGACAGAAGGTTAGTTAGTGGTTTTTGAGGGATAGAGGGTTTGGAAGAGAAAGGAGTGTGACTGCTAACATGGGTATGGAGCCTCTTTCTGGAGTGAGGAAAATACTGCAAAATTGACTGTGGTGATGGTTGTACAGCCTGGTGAATATATTAACTATATTCTTGTACAGATTAAATGAGTAAGTTGTACACATGTCAATTGCATCTCAATAAAGCAGTTAAGTATGAAAAATTATACACTTCCTAACATGTTTGTTCAACAAATTTGAATATAAACCAAAGTTTCACTAACCAAAGTTTCATTATGTGCAGCTGTTTTCCCACATGAAAACAAATCATAACGGGCTTTGAAGTTAGACAAATTTGAAGTTATCACCCCGATTTTTTTTTGTTTTGGTACCAGGGATCAAACTCATGCTTGCCAGACAGGTGCTTATGCCACTGAGCTAAATCCTTGGTCCATCAGCTCGATTTCCTAGCTAGAGGACTTTTTCTCCTATCTGTCTGTCTGTCTGCTTGTCAGTGTGCCTGCATATATATCCCATGTAAAAGTGTTCCAAAGAAAGTACTGCTCCCTCAGATATAAATTAAAACATTTGCAGCAGTCCTGAAGCTCCTTCGGTTTATGGTAACACTTCTGATCAATTCCCATACTCTCAGTCCTAAAAGTAACCATTATTCTGATGCTCAACCCTATTGTTTAGTTTTGCCTGATTTTGATGTGCATGGGATAAACTTTTAACATTATATACATGCATCACATACATGTTTCTTTTTGGCATAGACTTAGAAATGGGATCCCTAAAGCACTGTCATGAGTGCATACCAGATAATAGAAAACTCAATTTGATTCAGCCAGATTGGAGATTGTCCTCACTGGTACTGTCTAATCTGTTGTTTTTGCTTTAGTGACAGTATGGTGACATAATTTTGATTTTACTTGGCATATTCCAGTTATTAATAAAAATGTTTTAATATATTTATTAGCTTAGGATAAACCTCTCAAAAATACCTCTTCAAGTATCCTATTATTTCTAATGGATCAATATTATTTTTCATAGTGATCTGCAGTTTTTAAACATATTCTGAATTCAAAAATCCTGTCAGCAAGTGGCTTATCTTATTCTTTTCTTACCTTTCCATAATTTTAATAATGTTTTGAGATAGCAGATGTTAGCAATTGTAATTTGTGAGTCATTTCCCTTCATATGCTGTCAAAGAAAACTTTGTATTTGGCCATGGTGGTAATGTTCCATATTATCTTCTAGTTTAGAAACTAATTTGCCTTGTAACATTGCCTCGTGTAATGTTGATTTATGTACTGTTTAAAAAGGAAGTCAAATTTCTTTTTTTTCCTCACTGAACTCTAATTATCTATAGAAAATTTTTCTGTATGCTTTTTACTGCCATGAGAAATAAAAAGTTTGTCTTTTTTAATCAAACAGGACTGACTCCATTTTGTACTCAAGCCTATCTTAGAGCGCCATTCCTGAACAGAGAAAATGTCTGCTCAGTTCCAATCCTGGGAACACGGCTACAAACCACAGAGAGTTTATCATGGGCCAAGAATTGTCCATTCTCCACATCCCCCTCACTCTGCCCTCCTCTCCCTTCCCCTCAGCAAACCTTCAGATTCCCCTTGCACCACTTGAGTTAGCCAATCAGGATAGATTATGATCTCCAAACCAGCCAATAGGAAAGAGATAAGCAGGTCTTCCTTCATCAGGGATAAAAGGGGAAACCTTCCTTTGTCCTGTGCACCTGCTACATCAAGCTGGTCCTTTTTTGCAAAAGTAAAAAGCCTTGTTGAAATTTCTTGGTGTTTGCGCTGTCTGCAAACTGAGGCTGAGGGCTTATTTCCAACACTGCCAATATTATTATATATTCTATTCACAAAGTGTAGTTTTATTTTTGGACTGTGTTTTCTGTTCCATTGGTCTATTTGTATACACCTATACCATGTTCACTTAAATAATAGAAAGTTTTGGTAACCCATATAGCATATTCTATCTTCTGTTTCCTAAGTGTATTGCTTATTTCTGATCCTTTGAATTTCTATATAAAGTATAGAATTAACTCTATATTTCTTATTGAAAAGTGAAAGAACACACAAATAGGTTAACATTTTTATTACAATCTTGCTATGGTTGCTATATATACATTGAGTATACAAAATCAACCTGCCCTCATTAAGTGATTTACAGGAATGGTGATGGTGCTTATTTTTTTCTGTTGCTTGCATTAGAGGAAAAGCTTTAAGTAGTTCATCATTAAATCTAATGCATCTGTTAATATTTTCAGCATTTTTATCAAATTAAAAAATTTTCTTTTATTTCCAATTTGTTACATTATTACCATGAACAGCAATCAATTTTAACAAAAATATTTTTCTTGAATCTATTGATATAATTCCACATATTTCCTTTTACTTTATTAATTAGCTCAATGGACTGTTTTTTTAAAAATGTGAAGTCATCTTGTCATTCCACTGAAAAAAGTACTAATTAGTAAGTATTGCCCTTTTTATACATAATCAGATATAGTTAATATTCTATTGAGGGTTTAATTTTGATATCTAATTTTAATATTAACATTATGCTTTAGGCTCAATGAGTAAGTTGGGAAGTATTCTTCATTTTTAGCCTTTTAAAATGTGTTTAAACGAGGAATGGTTTTGCGCATCTGTAACCTCAGCACTTGGAATACTAAGGTAGGAGGATTCTGTGATTTCAAGGCCAGCCTGGACTACATAACAAGACTGTCGTAAAAAGAGAGAGAGAGACAGAAAGAGAGAGAGACACAGAGAGAGACACAGAGAGACAGAAACACAGAGAGAGACAGAGAGAGAAAGAGAGAGAAGGAAAATCAACAAAATGGTTTAAAACAGGCATTTTTTTCCATATTATTTTTCTACTAAAGCCATCTGGGCCTGTAGTTTTCTTTGTGGAAAGATAATTATTTTGAATTCTGTTTTGGATCATTGTATTTTTCTTATAATCTGTTGTTTTCACTCAAACTTTTAAGTGCATTGGAATACAAACTGTCAATATCCTTTTATATTTTTATTGTCCTTATAATTTCTAATGTTGTATTTTTTTAAGAGTAGGAAAATTTATTGGAGAAAAGGAATGGGGAAAAGGAATGGCTCCTGAGAGACAGGAGGAGTCCAAATGCTGTCTTTTTTTATCACTTTAAAATTGATAATGTATTATTACATTCTTTCTTTTCCTTGGTTTGTCCTTTATATGAATTTATTTTCAAAAATCAAACCTGCATTTTCTCATAATCTGTATTTCACTAATTTTCAAAATCCAAATCAATCATTTCCTCATAATCTGTATTGCATGCTTTTCTTTTAATTTTTGCTCTTTAATTAGTTACTATTTTTGGTGATTATAGTGATTTTCTTTGTGCAATTGTTTTATTTGTTATTGAGCAAAGTCTATCAAAATCTCACATAATAGTTTTATTCACCTATTTGCAATTCTAGACATTTTATCCAATTTTGTGAGATAAGTTGAAGTTGGGTTTCTGATTGTTTTTAAATTATCCTTTTGATTTATCCTAAGATAAAGGCCTTTAATGTCTCATGTCAAAGATAAATGATTTAATTAGCTACTCTTTTCCTTGGTATGCCTAAATCTGAAATTTCAGTGTTTATCTATGTGCTTCTATTAAGGTAGTACAAGTTCTGGAAATTTCTGAAGACCTATGGTTATCTTTTCTGGAATTGCATACATCGGTAGAGACACTCAAATGCCAAAATTGTGTTTTGGAAATTTCTCTCAGATATTTGATCTGTAAATCTTTGCTGTCATGTTAGGTCTTCAGTACTTTCAAACATTTATCTAAGTACTTTTCCAGTCTTTCTAGTTATTCTTAGAAACAGAGTCGGTCCTAATAATTTTTCTATTTTCACTAGAAGTCTTTTCTTTATTTTTTTTTTAACTGAGGATTGAACTCAGGACCTTACACTTGCCAAGCAGGTACTTATGCCACTGAGCTAAACCCCCAGCCCCACAACTAGAAGTCTTAATAGCTATGATATTAGTAAGCTACTTGAGTTCCTGTTCATTGTGCTATAAAATACAAATAAAAACCCTACCTTCAAAATTTTTCAGTATATTCTTTGCACAGTGACTCAGACAAGAATTATATTTCACTTCATCCATAGAACACAAGAGTTTTACTTAAAGATCTGATCCAGCATAGTGAACAGATTTGGTTATACATTTGGTAAGACAAGTTTATTTTCTGACATCTCTCTTGGTGTTCCACCTGACAGTTACTTGCTGGTCACTTTCAAATTGTGTATGCTATCAATCTTGCATCCTCAACACATATAAAGTTCATCTTAATGACTACCTGGTGTCACTTGTTCCAGTAAATTTATATAAATCTCTTCAGAGTAATACTTTTTGCTAATTAATTCCCAAATCTTCAAGTCATCCCTGAATCAAATTTCCATTCAAATGTCTTCGATTCCAATGATCTGATGTTTCCTTTAAAATGTTCCCTATACTCTTGTAGTTTCATTGTTATGAAACTTAGCCTTGTAGCTCTGTAACCTTCTCTCTGCTTCTGGACTCAAACATTTCATTTAACCCACAGCCATGCTGGCTCATTACAGTAGTCTTAATATAGAAGTTGGTAGTATTACACTATTCCCCAAAGCCTTCAGGTAAATCTAATAAACTACAGATGGCTCCAAGTCACCAGGTGGCATGGAAACCCTTCTATAATTTTAAGTTATTGAATCTTCAAATTTATCTTCAAATTAGTTTCAGATGAAGCTTTTGCTTTGGGCATATCTGTGTATTCAACTCTTCAGAATGTACATGCTCATCTTTCTTTGCCCTTACATATCATCTTGTCTCTTTTCTCACCAACTTAGAAGCCATCTTCCTTTTTAACTTCTTTGAATTAATTGCATCATGAAAAGCTGAGCCAACCTGTACCACACCTACCAAATATTCATAAATACTACAGTTTAGCCAGTACCTAACATACAAATATTGATAACATTATACTTTGAGATGCTTAAAGGCATTAAAGCCAACTAGAACTGAGTATTAAGATATTTTCCAGCTGCTCAATTCATGTTAATCTTATAAAACTAGTTTTCTTTTGTTAAATGGAGTTAATAATACATCATTTAGAGGGTTATTATAAAAATTAGATATAATAGATATAATGGAGCATAACAATATCTGGCAGAGTAGTGGCTAAAATAAATTGTAGATAATAATACTTCTTTCATTATTGGTAGCATCAGTCTTTTAAAACTAATTATGTGTTTTTTATTGTAAAATACCCAGTCTGCATATATTCTGTAGATGCCACAAAGACATAAAGTCCTTAAAAATAAGAATCATGCATATAGTTTGGCATACACTATAGTAATAAGTGCTTGAAAATGTTTGATGATTGATATCACATTTACACAGGAATATAATATTTTTATCAATGGATTTTTTGAATGTTATTGTAAGCTGAAAAAAGGCTACAGTGGTCAAAAATCTTCAAGCACTGGTATAGCCTGAGTAGAATCTAAACCATTTTAGCTTTTATTTATGAAGATAGTCATGGTAAGGTCTATAAAATCAGTGAACATAAGCATATTGATTGTGCTTAACCGCAGAAACATTCTCTGCTGACTAATCCAATCAAATGTCATTTTGACATAAGAGAAAAAGTAAGTTTGATGACAGGCAAAGGTCTCAGTGGGTGAGGGGATCAATTTTAGTCATGGAAATAGGGGAGATCAATATGCAGACCACCACTCAGCACATACACTGAAAGGTCTTATAGAAAAGAAAGAATGCTGACGGTGCTACTAACACAACCCCTAGCAAACACTGCTCCCCACCATGTAATTGTCTAAAATTTCTGTACTTTTACTGGAAAATTTTTAAAAACATCACCAATCAAGCCAATTTGAAGAACTCAGTGATAACAACCATGCTATACATTCAAACACATCCTACATCTGACCATACACACATCCCCTGCCCCACAGATACAAAAAGAGTCCTCAATTTGGTTTTTCCTATTTTCCTATGTTTGAGTACAAAATGGCATCTAGGTCACCCTCTATTCTCTGAGAATATTCAAGAGTTAAACATGCCAACTATATATGATCCTCTATTTTCATTGAAATTTATAAAGAAACACTAATTTTTTAAACACTGCTAACTGGTCAATATGTTTGCTAAGGCAGAAGTATTTAGAGACACTTAGTGAGCCATAAATTGAAGTCACCGAGGCAGAGTCACATCCTTAAAGGGGGTTTCCATAGCACATTGCTTCCTCTGTATGACTTTTGCTTCAAGGAACTAATTGGGGATGAAATAAATAGAGGACTGACATATATCAGGTATTCACTGTCTTTTGATGATTGACTTCAAAATTTATAATGCAAATATCTGTCAAGAAGTGGAACTTTAATACATTAATTAATCCACAGGGTATCTGATTATAAATAAATTTTAAAAACTAGCAATACCTAAAAGCTAGTTAATAGTAATTAGAAGAGCATAAGGAATAAATTTATTTTTAAAAGTAGGGACGTTAGAGAAAATAGCTTAAACATTTACATATATGAAATTTTGTACATTGGTTTCAGGGACCTCATAAATCATAGTTCTAGCATTTTAGTAATAAATTTAAGAGACTAATTACAGAATTCACCCCAGGTTGAACAATTTTCAGGAGAAATAAACCTCTTCTTGATTTAAGAGCTACAGTAAATTTATGCCCACAATTTTCATAAAGGAGACATCCCATAATGTAAATCTTTAAATGTCACTACAATTTCAAAGTGCCTTTTGTGATAGTGGCTTCAATAGAGGGAGTATTTAAGAAAACACAGTTAAGGGTCTACATAATTGTACATGGAAATTTAAAATATATTTTCCAGTGGAAAAATATTCCCTATGATCACTGCTTCCTAAAATGTTTATAAAACCTTTCTGAGATAGGCTTGCACTAGATTTTTAGACTTCTGATATGAAACATTAACATTTCCTAAAACCAGCTACATGTGCCCCAAATGAGGGAAAGTAGAATTAGAACTGGTGAATGTTTTGATAGCAGTCTTCCATACAGTGAGTAAAAAACTCGACTGAATGGGAGTGGTTAAGGAAGCAGAGGTTTTGCTCAGAGTGAGGGTACTCAAGACATACTCATATCTTCATTTAGTCCTCAGAATTCTCAGTTAGAGCTCGTGAATCAAAATCCACTTCCCCCATTTCCTTGTAAAATTGCACATTTCCTCATAGTCTCCTGTGCAAACACCCAATTGAAGTAGGTCACTTTTGCCTAACAAGGATCTAGTGGAAACCAGTATGATTTAAAGTGTTCATGAGTACATATTTTGTTACATTGATTTATGCAATTCTTTTCATATATTGTCATGTGTGTAGATGAGATTTAGCACAGACTTATGATTCGTAATATTCTATTCATTTATCCATCGGCTTTGGTTTTGCTGTTGTTGTTACTATTTCTTTCTGTTACTTGAGCTAATATTTTAGATGATCTGATAAAAGCTTGCTTACAGCTAAAAGAATTTTATTATTATTAGAGCAATTCTCACAAGTTATAGATAAAATGTAAACTAAGGATAAGTTTAATTGTTAAGGCATTAAAGCTAACAATCAGTTTTCATCAAACTTGTGGAAACAACATAATGAGTTTTTAAAAAAATTCCTCTTAGACTATGGCTATCACTTTTCTTGTGGGAAGCTATTTATTGTAATTAATCTGACAGCACTTGGAAAATCAGAATACCAAATACATTAAACATTTATCAAAAATTTCAAGTAGTACAAAAATTATGTTTCCTGTGTCAAATTTTCACTGTATCTTTCAGGATAATGTACAATAAGTCTATTAAGGAATTTTCTAAATTTCTATGGAATTTGAATGTCAATGAAATAAAAGAATTCTTGTGGTGCACAAACTCAGGTTGACTCTGTCAGTATGTAAACTATAAATAAAATGATAATAAATTGTGTTCAATTAGTAGCAATGAAAATTTTCACATAGCAGTATCTACGTAAGACCTAAAGAAAAATAAGAGATGGCTTTCAGTGTTATATTAATTATGTACTTTGATGAATGAAAGATTCGCAAAGTTCAGTGAGTTATATAAAAACCAGCAGCAGACTCATAACTAACAATTTGGTATTCTGATTACTGACCTCTTAAAAAATTTGTCTTTATATTAATATTTTAAGATTTCTTGGGGCTGGGGATTTAGCTCAGTGGCATAAGTGCCTGCCTTGCAAGCGCATGGTCATGAGCTTGATCCTCATTAAAAAAAAAAAAAAAAAAAAAAAAGATTTCTTTTAGAAAACCAATTAAGAGCCAGGTGTGGTGGTGCATGTTTGTAATCCCAGCACTTGGGAGGCTGAGGCAGGATGATTGTTGTGAGTTCAAGACCAGTGTAGGCTACAAAGTGAGTTCAAGGCCAGCCTCAACTGTAGAGTGAAACCTTGCTTCCAAAAAAAAAAAAAAAAACAAATTAAGAAGTGAGTATAAAGACACTATAAAAGACAAAAATCATAAAACTCTATCTTTTCCTTAGTAACTTAACAAAATTTTCACATCACTACTAAGAAAACTTCGTAGTTTATGTCAAGGAAAACTGGACAAATAATTAAGAGATGGATACACTGAGCTTCTGGATGGAGAAATCATGTGATAAAGACATAATTTTTCTTAAATTCACTTATGATCCTCAAATTACCATCAAAAAGTTAAATGAAGTTAATTTGCAATTTTAGAAAAATGACTAATCAGTGGATTTCTGAAAGTCAAATACAGAAAATTAAGAAGGGCTGTATTAAAGGTAAAATACATGATCAAATAATGAAAACGTGGTCCAGTTCTGGTGAAGGAAAAAAAGAGTAGACATAATTAATAGAGAAATAGGAAGATTGGACTGGAATATACCATGTGGTCTTACTATAGAGTATATCCAGAACCAATATAATGTACCTACACAAGACATTTTTTTTTTTATCGTTCTATACTTTTTCTTTTAGGCCTTCACTTTTGGGGTACTTCTTTGTTTTTCCTTGATGACATATTGTAGATATTTTTGTTCTATATTAATCAAAATTGTGAGTATTGGGGCTGGGGATTTAGCTCAGCGGCCTAATTGCCTGCCTTGCAAGTGTGTGGTCGTGAGTTCGATCCTTGGTACTGATAAAAAAAAATTGTGAGTATTATGTCTTAGAATAGATTTCTAGAAACAGTATAAATTATCATATGTGAGACTGATTATACTGTGTCAAATGTTACTCTCAAGATTATAGTAATTTACAGTTCCTTCTCTCCTATATATGTTTTCTTTGTTGGCTTTTTATATAGGGAGTAAAAAAAGATACTACATTGGCTGCATTTTTATTACAGTATCTTCCCATTTTAATACTCATTTGTCAGGTGGATCCTGAGCCTGTGGTAGTGTTCACAGGGAGTCAGAAGAGCTGGGTGCCAGTGTGCTGGAAACTTCAGGAGCTCTGTTACACCTGACATTCTAGATGCTGGCAGTCTTGGTGCACAAACCTCTCTGCAGGAATGAAGCACCGGGGCTTCGGCCTTGTGTATTCCTGGTACCACAGGGCTCAGCATCTTAACTGCTTTGCCTGGAGCTGGTTTAAGACAAGCTGTTTTAAGAAAATCCATGAATCCTACTCATTTAGAATAATATTTTTGAGTGTTTCAGTGAAACTTAAATTGAAACTAATTCACTTCAGATAAATAATCTTGTTTGGATGGAGCAACTTTGCAAGACAAATGAATATGTGAGATAGGGAAAGGGGTGATTTGGCTATGAGAAAAAGCCTTTGTAGTTCTTATAGCTGGCCGCCCAGCCAGAAATGTATCTCCATAGGAGCTCAGGGCCCTGGATGCTCTGAATTACTCCAGAGTTTCTTATACAGCGGGCAGCAAGCCAGATGAAGGGTAAATCTAGAAAAAAAATCAACACATGTTTAACTCAGGATGCATGGCTAATGGATGCCTGAATAGTCATGAAATCATTTTTTTTAAGAAAAGATGAAAAAGAAATTGTTTTGTTTGGCCTTTTTCTTAAATTTGACTAATGTTTAAAGGATTTTTTTAGATAAACATCAGGGAATTTATGTTTTTTCTTAACTTTAGCAAGAGATAAACACTTCCATTTTCTTAAGATTGAAAGACACATTCTTCGTACACATTATCTTCTTTTTCACATTTAATATTAACCTTTCTATTGACCAAAGCTAGATTTTAAGCCATCAGCAAATCCATTTTAAAATGCTTTTATCAAATTATAATGTGAAGATATTACACTGGGAACAAAGGTAAAGTCAGATGCATCTATGGTTTGTCATTTTCCCCTAACTGCAATCAATAGATCATACCTAAGTACAGTTTATCAAACAGCACTGAAGTTATTTAATTTAAATCTACCTTGCTAAAAACCATTATGAATTAATCTATACAATACATAAATAACATATAATCAGTATCTAACTCAAAATATAAAATGAATATTTAATTGAAAAGGTAAAAACAATCAAGAATTTATCATTGTCAATAATATTATGGATCAGTTCTAGGAGTATGGAGTTTAAACAATTTACCAGTTACAAGCATCTGAATTAATCCCATTACACTAACATTTTAAAGTATTTCTGGTACATAAACTATATTAAAAATTATAATTTTCTCCAATATTATTGGGGTATATTAAACTTTTATACTGTCATGCCAGAAGGGAATCCATACAAAGCTTAAATATGAATTTTCCCAATAACTATTAAAGATATTCTTACATATTTTATTTCATATTTCATTAAGAGAAATTTAAAAAGTGTAAAATATAACTGCTTTTATCTACCTGTTGGATCATACATGTTTGCAACATTCCTTCTTTTCATGAGCACCTGTCAATTTATAAAAGGTCTTTCCCATCCTAATTTTCTAAATTTAATGTTTCTAAATGATCTGATCATAACATTCCCTACCAGGACAAGTTTAATTCAAGTGGACAGAAAGTGAATCTTTTTGACTTGCCTTGCTATTTCTTTCATGACTGGTCTTATCCACAAGACTTGCCTTTAACTTTCCAAATGGGAACTATGTAGTGATTTGCTCAAATATTTGAAACTCATCAAATATTTCAAACTCTTTCATACCTCTTTGTACAACTGTGTCTTCAGCATAAAACATACCAACTTTCTTATGAATTTGTATATTTTACTTGGATTAGCACAACTCCTCTCCTTTTTATACGTTTATAATCCTATAAAATAGAGAATATTCTTTCCTTTCTCTTCCCTTTTGTACCTTAAGTGCAACTCTAGCTCTTTAACACTTATTTCTACATTAAGATGATGGGATTGGATATTTTTAATCTCCAACTAGATAGTAGGTGCTAGATCTGCAAGGTGCAGGGGCTGGAACAGAGCAGACTTAGTAAATGTGAAATTTAAAATAAAAACAATGAACTTAAGTAGTCTAGATAGCAAACTCTTAAAAATATTAGTACTATAGTTCAATTTGTTCATAATGTTTAAATAAAGTTAGAACTTGCCTGGAGGGCTGCATTTTTCTCATGAAATGTATACTATAGCTATTTCTGGAGTTCTGTCTCCTAGAGAAGACTCTAAATTTCTTATGTAAAAATTGATGTTACTCTGAATAAAAGTTGACAGTTAGGAGTCTTAAAAACACCAGTTAAATATTCTGTGATATCATGACATTTCTATCATAGTCTCAGCAATGATTTTCAATAAAAGAAAAAGGGTGGAAGAGGATAGAAGAAGAAAAAAGGAACTTGAAAAATGTCTGTGGTACTTTATCTAATTCACATTTCTGTGTGATTACTTCTGTTTTAGTAAGGAAAATTGATTTTTTAAATCTTTTGCATACATTTAATTCTTTTTTGTTTACAGAAAAAGGTTAGAAATGATACAGAATTTCAAAAAAGTAACATTAAGAAATCATCACTGGTTGATATACTACATATTGTTATGTAGAAGTAGTTGTTCAAGTTACAAAATCAAAGCATAAAATAATGAACAGACAAACAATGACAGCACAAACTATTCTGTTTGATGGACTCTCAAACATCAAATGTGCTACAGACTGAACAAGTACCTTTCCAACTGGATTGTTGCTCTATGCCCTTTTAATTTCACAGTGAGAAATATATAGAAATTATGTTTTTAAAATTCTACATTAAGTCATTCCTTAGTATAATCTGAGGATTTTGAGAATGTTTTCACAGATATTTTCTTAAGAAAAACAAAGAGTGGGGACCCCACCGCTGGGCCCGCCCTTCCACTGGGAACATCCAAACCTTGGACTACATGGATTACCGTGCTGCCTGGATGAGAGACTCAGGAATCTTTCACCCAAACAGAAGACCTCAGCAGGCTCCAGTCAGTGTGGTGAGTTTGCTTCTAAAATAGAGGTCTGCAGTGAGTAAATAGGAGCGGAAGTGAAACTCCCTCCAATTTAAGACCTTGGCGAATCAGGCAAGAGAGTGGGTAATTCACTTCCCCACACAGAGAACATCAGACAGGTTGAGGAGTGTGCCAATAATGCCCCCCCCAACTTAGAGAAAATTAAAAGAGCTTATGAGACCTCCCCAGTGACACAGCAGGGCCTCAGCTAACACAAACATTATAGCCAGGGTGATCTGGTGACCTGCAACAACCTGAAGATATAACAACAGCGGAACTAAGAGTTGCCCTACATCAATACTTCTAGGCTAGTTAGCCCAGAAGGAATATAGGACTGACCCAACAGGCTCTGTAGGAGGAATTTGGGTCTCCTCTTCATTGTGGTACCCAGCAATTTGACAAACATTAAACATACAATAGGACCCTAAAACTCACACTACTGACAGTTGTGACTGCTGGAATAGAAAGACCAAATATTTACCCAAAAGGTGAAAGAGACTAAACAAAAAGGCAAAATACAATCACAAACATCTAGTCCATCAGGAGCAAGTATAGGCTACAATGAAATAGAGGACTGTAAAAGTCATACACTAGAAATCTCTCAAAAGATAGCAAATGGAGTAAAGAAACAAAACCACGAGGCTACAGAGGAACTCAAATGAGAAATAATGTCTTATGTAAAGACAGAAATAACAACCTTAGTAAATAAGGTGCTCAACATAGCTAGAGAAGAAATAGATAAAAAAAAATACAGGAGCATGGGAAATTAAAACTCTGAATGAAAGATGCAGAAAACAAGCAGAATCATGAAACAAATCCAAAGAGGTGGCCAAGAAACAAAAAACTTGTATTGAAAGCTGGCAAAACCATTTAAATGAAGGTGAGGATAGAATTTCGGACCTTGAGGACAGGATTGCAGATAGCAATCATGAAAGGGTAGATAGCAATCATAAAAACAACAAAGCAGCATGAAATGACAATCCAGCAGCTTCAAGATGATGCCAGGAGAAACAATGTAAGATTAATAGGCATCAGTGAGAAGGCAGGAGACAACGCAATGGACATAACTAAGCTGTTCTCAGAAGTAATGGCAGAAAATTTCCCAAACATGGGAAAACAATCTGATATACAAATAAATAAGGCATATAGAATGGCAAACAGTCATAACCAACATAAATCTATACCCAGACATATAATAAATTAAGATCTCAGATATATACCATAAAAACAGAATACTAAAAGCTGTTAGAGAAAAGATACAACTCACCTATCAAGGAAAGCCTATTAGAATCACAGCAGACTTCTCAGCACAAACCTTCAGGTTAAGACGAGCTTGGAGTGAAGTATTTCAAGCCCTGAGAAAAAACCAACTTTCAACCTAGACTGATGTACTAGCAAAACTGTCTTTCAGAGTTAATGGAGAAACAAGATACTTCCATGACAAAGAACAACTGAAGAAATTCATGTCCACCAAACCAACCTTAGAAAGAGTACTGAAAGATGTGTTAGACAGAGATAAAAAATGACCACAATCTCCAGAACAACAACAGAAAGAAACCATCAGGCTGGACAAGAAATTAAACAAGGGAGAAAAGCAGGAAACCAACAATAGGAACACAACATGGCAAAGTCAAGCCAGTACATATCAGTGATATCCATAAATGTAAATGGGCTCAATTCATCTATCAAAAGAAACAGGTTAATGGAATGGATCAAGAAACAGGATCCCACAATATGCTGTATACAAGAAACACATCTGATAAAAAGAAACTCATAGATTAAAAGTCAAAGGATGGAAAACAGCATTCCATGCAACAGGAATCCAGAAAAAAGCAGGGGTAGCTATTCTGTTTGCAGACAAAGTGAACTTTAAACCTAAAAGGATTAAAAGAGATAAAGAAGGCCACTACATACTTATTAGTAGAAAACTACAAGATGAAGAACTAACAATTATAAATATATATGCACCAAACACAGGAGCACCCAACTATATAAGACAAATACTAATGGACATGAAAAACTAAATATACAAGAACACAATTGTAATAGGAGACCCTAACACCCCACTGTCACAAAGGGCTAGGTCAACTAGACAAAAAGTCAGCAAAGAAACAACAGAACTGAATCACAACTCTGAGCAAATGGACTTAGTGGATGTTTACAAAGTGTTCCACCCAACCACATCAGAATATACATTCTTCTCAGCTGCACATGGGTAATTCACCAAAATAGACCATATATTATCCCATAAAACATCCTTAACTACATGCAAAGGGAGCAAAATTATCCCATGTATAATATTTGATCATAGTGAACTAAAATTGGAAATCAATAGCAAAAAAGCTTGCAAAACCTACATAAATAAATGGAAATTAAACAACAACGTTCTGAACAACCCGTGGGTTACAGATGAAATTAAAGAGGAAACAAAACAATACCTACAACACAATGAAAATGTAGATACAACATACCATAACCAATGGGATACAATGAAAGCAGTCCTAAGAGGGAAATATATAGCAATAAATAATCACATCAGAAAATGGAACAAACACAAATACATAACCTAATGCTACAGTTCAAGCTTCTAGAAAAGGAAGAGCAAGTCAAACCCAAAGCGCATAGAAGAAAGGAAATTGTAAAGATTAGAGCAGAAATTAATGCAATTGAAACTAAAAAAAAAAAAATACAAAGAATCAATGAATCAAAAAGCTGGTTTTTTGAGAGAATAAGCAAAATTGTAAATACCTAGCCAACCTCCTCAAGAAAAAGAAAGAAAAAACTCGAATCCATGCAATAAGGAATGAAAAGAAGGAAATTACTACAGATCTCATGGAAATTCAAAAGATCATGAACACCTACTTTGAAAATCTCTACTCCCATAGGGTGGAAAACACAGAGGAAATGGATGGATTTCTAGGAACATATAAATTACCAAAGCTCAACCAATAAAATATAGCAATTTTCAATAACCCAATATTAGCTATTGAAATTGAAAATGTAATTAAAAACTTACCAACAAAGAAAAGCCCAGGTCCTGATGGATTCACAGCTGAATTCTATGAAAAATTTAGAGAAGATTTAATGCTAATACTCCTTAAAATCTTCAATGAAATTGAAAGAGTAGCAGTTCTCTCTAACACATTCTTGGAGGCAAGTATCGCTCTGATACCAAAACCAGAGAAATACCCAACCAAAAAGGAGAACTATGGGCCAATCTCACTAATGAACATTGATGCAAAGATTCTCAATAAAATATTGGCAAATAGAATGCAGCAAATCATTAAGAAGATTATACACCATGACCAAGTGGGATTCATTCCAGGAATGCAGGGATGGTTCATAATATGCAAATCAATAAATGTAATACACCACATCAACAGAGCCAAAAATAAAGATCACATGATCATCTCAATAGATGCAGAAAAAGCTTTCAATAAAGTCCAACACATTTTCATGATAAAAATCATGAAACTTGGCATAGATAGTAGGTACCTCAATCTCATAAAGGCCATCTATGACAAACCAACAGCCAATGTTATACTAAATGGACAAAAACTGAAAGCCTTCAACTAAAATCAGGAACAAGACAAGGATGTCCACTATCACCACTCCTATTCAATATAGTTCTGGAAATATTAGCCAGAGCAATCAGACAAGAGGGAGAAATAAAAGGAATAAAAATAGGAAAAGAAGAAGTTAAATTATCATTATTTGCAGATGACATGATACTCTACATAGAAGACCCCAAGAACTCCATTAAAAGACCACTAGAGGTAATAAACAAATTGAGCAGTGTAATTGGATACAAAGTCAACACTCAAAAATCAATAGCATACGTCTACACAAACAAAAAACTAACCAAGAGAGAAATTATGGAAAATCGTCTTTCACAATAGCATCTAAAAAAATGAAATATCTAGGAATGAACCTAACCAAGAATGTAAAAGACCTATATGCTGAAAATTATACTACCCTAAAAAAGGAGATTGAAGAGGATATTAGAAAATGGAAGAATATTCCTTGCTCTTGGTTAGAAAGAACTAACATTGTGAAAATGGTCATACTCCCCAAACTCTCATACAGATTTAATGCAATCCCAATAAAAATACCATTGACATACCTCACAAATCTAGAGAAAACACTCCTAAAATTCATTTGGAAACAGAAGAAATCTAGAATAGCAAAGGCAATTCTGGGCAACAAAGACAAAACAGGAGGCATCTCAATTCCTGACCTGAAACTATACTACAAAGGCACAGTTATAAAATCAGCATGATACTGGCAAAGAAATAGACCTGAAGATGAGTGTAACAGATTAGAAGATGCAAGCACAACTACAAAGACACTCAGCCACCTTATATTTGACAAAGGTTCTAAACATATTCACTGGAAAAAAGATAGCCTCTTTAATAAATGGTGTTGGAAAAATTGGCTTTCCATATGCCAGATACCCAAAATAGACCCATGCCTATCACCATACATAAACTAAAATCAAAATGGATCAAGGATCTAAATATTAAAGCAGAAATACTAAACCTACTGGAAGACAAAGTAGGTAAAAATCTTGGAGACATAGGGATAGGGAGAGAATTCACAAGTAAAATGTAAACCACATGTGAAATACTTCAAAGAATCAACAACTAGGATCTCATATTATTAAAAAATTTTTGTACTTCAAAAGAAATCACCAACAAAGTGAAAAGAAAACCCCCAGAATGGGAAAGAATTTTAGTCAACAATCCCTCAGACAAAGGACTTATACCCAGAACATATAAAGAACTAAAAAACATCAAGCCCTCCAAATTCAAAGACCCTCTCCAAAAATGGGCATCTGATATGAAAACACAGTTCTCAGAGGAAGATATACAAATGGTAAATAAATACATGAAGAAATGTTCATCATCACTGGTCATTCGAGAAATGCAAATTAAAACAGCATCAAGATTTCATCTCACCCCAGAAAGAACAGCTGCTATCAAGAAATCAACTGATAAAAAGTGTTGGAGAGGCTGTGGGGAAAAAGGAACACTTCTCCACTGTTGGTAGGAGTGCAGACTGGTGCAACCACCATGGAGTTCAGTATGAAGATTCCTCAAAAAACTAGGATTGGAAGTTCCATTCAATCCAGCTATTCCCCTGCTGGGTATTTTCTCAAAAAAATTGAAAAGGTCATGTCACAGTGATATATGTGCACCCATGTTCATAGCAGCACAATTTGTGATAACTAAATATTGAAAACAACCAAGATGCCCACAACTGCAGAGTGGATGAAAAAATGTATTTTTATACAATGGAAAACTATTCAGCTATAAAAAAGGATGATCTTGAGCCTTTTATCAGTAAATGGAGGCAACTTGAGAATATCCTCATTAATGAAATAAACAAGACTCACATTAGTAAATATCACATTCTCTCTCTAATGTAAAAAATAATAAGAATGGACAGAATAATGGTATCCAAAAAGTATAATAGCTATAATAGATATTGTAAAAGTGAAAGGGAAGGAAAGTGCTCTAAAGGATATAATGGTATGTATAGTGTGAAAATATTACTGAGCTTTTGTTAGATCACTGAATAGAAGAGTTTGTACTGTCAATGTTTGAGTACCTAGCTACTTTTTATGCTTTGACTTTGTAACTTTAATAACTATTATTAAAAATATGTAATGTATCAACTAGTGATTTTATGATGTTAATTTTTTTGAACTCTGTATTCTACTTTTCTTGTTTTTTCTATTTTGTCTTTTTAAAATTTCCTTGTCTTTCTCTCTTAAAATAATAAAAAAATAAATTTAAAAAAAGAGAGGAAAAGAAAGTACTCTAAATGATGTAACTGCATGTATGTTTAAGTGTGTAATATTGATAACCGTATTACTAAATTTTTGTTGGATAAGTGAACAGAACTCTTTGCAGTCTCAATGTTTAAATGTCTGCTTTGCATGCTTTTACTTAAGTAACTTGAACAATTACTTCTAAAAGGAAAATATGTAATTATCAATTAGTGATTTCTTACTGGTTTTGAAATTATGTATTATTTCTACCCTCCTGTTTTTTTTTAAATAAAAAAAAGAAAAATTATATACAAGAGTATATAATTGGTCGGGGTTAATTTAAGGTATTTCGGAAAGTGTACGCCCAGGTAGCCATTCATTTAAAACAAGAACCTTCTATCTAGTCTCTTTCTGCATTACTCAGACAACGTTGGGGATTAAAAAAATAGTCATACTTCACTTGTTTAGATAATGGTTTTGGGTGTAGATTAAAAATTACTTAATAGGAGAACAGATCTAATGTCTCAAATTCTACCAACAAATATCTATAAGTCCATGCTCTGCTTTTATATCATCAACCTTATGTGGTGACCTTGGGCAGCTCTGGTGTTTTTTTTTTTTTTTTTTTTTGTCACTGTTAATTTTACACAAAGTCTTGAAGTATTCTGATTGCTATTCCATCTTTGGTCACAAGACTATCCTTAACATAATCACCATGGTCCAGAAGATAGCAGATATTTTTCTTGACTGGGAGGTGGCATCAATCCCAGAAAACTTCAGCTCAGATTTATAGGATGGATGAATTTATCAAAAGATCAGCCACACAGTCACCAACAGAAAACAATCAATATTCAGGAGGCAAGAAACGTGATTAATTTAACAAGTATCTTTTATAAAGTCAAATCCATTTAAAAATTTATCTCATTATAAAAGATTTAATAATTTTGTTAAATTTCTTGCTCCTTTTTAACTTACTGGAAAAACTGAGTCAAGAAACTGTACTTCATTAATCTTGTACATTTCTCATGATAAGATGCCACTGAGATATGAAATTTCACACTGAGAATCACAGCTGAGCAGCAAATCTTTAACTTCATAATGTGGATTCTTAGGTGAACTTTTTTTGGGGGGTATATTTTAGATAGCTACCACTTAATGCAGTACTAAGTACCAGTCTTCAGGTTCACATATTTCCATTCGTTGCTCATTATACTCAATTGCTATTCCATAGCAATATTTCTTGATCCTGCATAAGTCAAGTAAAGTAGTTTCTGGGGATAGTAACTGGTTCTAATCTTGCTAAGGGAAGAAAAGAAAGTACAATTCTCCAGATGTGACATGTTCAGTATACTTTTCCATCATAAAAATACAAATATCTACTTTAATAGCAAGAAGAATGCTATTATAAATTTCATAAATTTGATCCAAATAAACCTTTAGAGTTCTAGAAAACATCATTAGATCAATGCTAATGAATAGCATATCTCAGATGGAAAGAATATGTTAATTTAGAAATTCCCTTCATCATAAAAGTATTTTGTGTTAAGGAATTTTGTTAGTATATTCATGTTATTTATAACATAACATATGTAACATATAATAGAATGGGTAGGCATTTCTCCAAGGTCATATACATGTGATTTTTGACCATAAATATTTGTCTTACGGATGTGTTGAGACAAAAAGTACTTATTTCTTGAATGAGTTATATAAAAAAAAATGACATGAACTTTATTTTTATCCTTGAAGTAAAATCATTTCATCAGTTGTAGATAAATATAATTCTTACCATTAACCAAGCCAAAAAAAAAAGAGAGAGAGAGAGAACAGTCTGTGCTAAGCTAACTTGTGCACTATTGAATTCATCTTCAAAGTCTAATATGAAAAACTATTAAACTGCATTTAAATTGTATGTGTTATGTGCAGGAACAATTCTTAAAATATTAATTATTTCATACACCATGCAATGCTTTTATTGTATGATCCTTATTTTACAGATGAGGATACCTATTCACAAAAACCTTAAGGAACTTTCCATGGAAAGCGGCAAAGTTTATGCTATGGTTTGGATCTTTACTGTTTTGCAAAGGTCCATATAAAGGCACAGCCTCCGTGGTGTTAGGGTTGTAAAAACTTTAGGAGGTGGAGCTGAGCTGGGAATTTTTAGGTCATTGGTTGCATCTCTTTGATGGAAATAGTAAGATCTTGACCCCTTCCTTTTACTCTATTTTCTCTTTGGCCATGAAATGAGTGTTTTTACTCTGCTGTACACTATTGTTATCCAGCATGCCCACTGACGTGGTAGGTCTACTTGATCACATACTAGAACCAAAATAAACCTTTTCTCTCTATAAATTATTCAGATATTTTCTTACAGTAACAGAAAGCTGACTGACCCAGCTAGAGTCAGTGCTACAAGGACTAGATTCTAGAAAACTGAATCTTGGAAAACAAAATTATAACAATAACAACAACTACTACTAATATTAACAACAACAACTACAACAACAATATAAAAGAGTCTAAGGATCAAATGCCAGGAGAAGAATCCTGCAGATTTCAGGTTTCTCTGACCTCCTGTTACTGTCTTCTTATGGAAACATGCAAAGTACTGGAAATTGACAGTAACAGGATCTGAAAGCATCCTGGGATGGTAACAGGAAGATGTGCAATTGGTATCCATTTATCTACTGTCTGGACAGCAAGGTCTGGATTTCTAGTATGAGCAATAATGAAAGTTTACTTAAAGAGAATATGAGAGTTAGTTCTTATAAAGACACGATGTTTGGAGATAAAAGAAAGCATGAAATGAGTTTTGAATCAGAGATTTATTGACTATATATTCTAAAGAGACAGGACCAGGAAAAAGCATAATAAAATAAATAAATAAGACAATATTCCCACCCAGTTATGACTAACATCATTGAGGGAAGAAGGAGATCAGTAAATGCTGAATAACCAAATTCCAAATTCCATAACATTTACAGTGGTGTAATAAAGAGAGGGATCAGAAAAAAGTACCAGTAAAATGGGCATGATGAGAACAGGAAGCAGATTGTGTAACTCTGAGATAGTTTTGGTTTTTCTGAAGAAGACAGAAAGGGAGCCAGCAAGTGATCGCAAGCATCTGAATGATGTACTAATGGGAAGGTCCATGGCGAGAGGCCTGCAATGCCACAAAAAGAAAAACTTGATCCTTGGACACGAATGTCACCACCACCCATCCTAGTTCTTCCCTGTCAGTGTAATTCTTTGAAATCAGCACCCTGTCCTGCACTGTCATAACCCTTGCCTAAGCCACACTACTAGCTCTCAACCTGAATTAATGTGCTAGCTCCCTCAGTCCTTCTTTGTTCCCTTGACATTCAATATCAACACAGTACCTGAGGACTCTTTAAAAACACAGTATAAGTCAGTTCTGTACAACCCTTCAATAGATTCCCATCGTAGAACAAAAGCCAAAGCCCCGGAGTGGTCTCATGCTTCTTTAATCTCTCTAAACTCACTTCCGTTACTTTGTCCCCCTAAGTAAACATTCTCCAGCCATTGTGGCCACCTGGATGTTCCTCTGATATTCAGAGCATATTCTACTTTGTGGTTTTGCAGTAGATGTTTCTTGCTATTCACTTTTGACAGTCTCATGGGGTTTACGTTCCCATTCCCTTCATGTCTCTGTACAGATGTCACTCTACCAGAAGGACTGAGTCAACAGTGATGTCGTGAACTAGGCTAGAAAAACTGGAGGTGAAATCTGTTTTGGAGGAAAATTAACAATGAGTCTCTTTTTGGTAAATAATGAGTATGAAGAAATGGTAGTTGAGTTTGGTTGGGGCTTCTTGGTGGAGCTTGACAGAAGAGTTGTAAAAGAATGTTAATATTTTAGAAAGGAGCAGAAAAAATACACCTAAAAGTAAGAAGACAGCGCATCCCATGTAAATTAAACCTGATCACGAATTCTGTATCTCTCTTCACAATGTACACCTGTGTCACATTCCATGCATCTGACTGGTCTCAAGACTTGCTTTGACTCACAGAATGGTGCCAAAGGGACTTTATGAGATTTTAAGAGCCTAGGCATTAAGTGACCATTCAGCTGTTTTTCTCTTTTGGAACATTTCTCTGAGACCATCTGGAAAAGAAGACAGTACAGACACCAAGACCACAAGGAGACACAGGAAGGAAAAAAATGAGGTATTTCCATTGATATTACTAAAAGTTACTTGGACATCTTAGCTTTTTTGTCCCCAGCTGCATGCAGCTACCCTGATAAGACCAGACAGAACAAACCTAAAGACTGTTCACCAACCAGTAAAACCACGAAAATACATACACCAAGCACAACAACAACAACAACAGAACTCAAAACTCTCAAGTTTGGAGTGGTTTGTTACACAGTATGCCTAACTGGCATATAGTAAATTAATATCTACAAGTAAGACACTGCTTTAATAATAAAGATCTTTAAAAAGTAGCAATGACTTTGAGGTTTAGGGTGCATAAAAGCTGAAAAATTAGGTGATCAGATTGTTAGGGAATCCAGTGTTAGTAGTGATGAAAAAAATTGGCAAGGCTTGCTTTAACAAATAGAATATAGCAGGAGTAAATACTGTGTGAGTTTAAGATGTTCAGATTTTATTTTCTCTTTTTGCTGTATAAAAGCATCACGTAAAGAAGTGGGTCTTCACTTGTTGCAAATGACAGCACCAGTGCTCCCCAGTGGAGAGTCACCATCAACAACTCAATACGTGCAGGAACCTCTCTGGGGCCATCCAGCTACAGCCAAACTTCCATAAGGGGTTCATCTGGAACCTGAAAACGAGCTTCCTCCTACCCATGAGAAGTTCTCCTACTATTTTCAGCCACTGAATTTTGAGGTGGTTTACAACCAAGTAGAGGACAGTGATGCCCTTGCCTGGAGAAGATGCAGGAAAAGAATTAGGGATGCTGAGTCAGCGAAATCATGGGAAGCACAGCCTGTCAGAGGATGTCTATACACACAGTATCCGAGATAATACAAAGCATTAGGAGCATCTGTTAGGTGAAAAAGACTTCTGCCTAACTTGACTGAAATATGTACATCCTGTCCAGTCTGGCTTTAATGTCACACATGCAAGAAGAGTGGTGGTTATGGGTTGTGTTGTCATCTTTTCATCTATGACAAGTGAAAGGCTTGTATGTGCCATTTTAAGTGGTAGGTAACACTCAATGAAGATTTTATATTATTAAATGGTAAGTAATCAGCTATTTACTTTCATATGATGTCACTGCTAAATTTACTTTTAAAATGAAAAATACAGTTCTTCAGAATAGCAAAAGCAGTTTTGGGGAGTAAGAGCAAAAGTAAGTGGGTTTATAAGACCTGATTTCAAGCTGTACTACAAAGCAATTGTGTTACAAATGGCACTGTACTGGAACAAAAAATACAATTCTTTACAAAATACTATTCTTTACTGTAACATTGTTATTCAAAAATATTGGCTTGATTCTAATGTTTTTAAAGATATTTTTATTAAGAACATAATACAAACAGACATAGACACACACACATGCACAACACAGAGATCAGAGTTCAATGCTACGTTTTTTAAAGTGCAATATGAAACTGTTGCTAAGCCCAACACTGAAAAATAACTTGCTGCATTAAATTTTCTAAAAGGCTATAATGACTTTTGTCTTTATGATAAATTGAACAGAGAATCTCAACTCAATTATAGGACACAAACTCCAACCTAACTAATTCTAGATGATCCTAACTGTAAGTACGAGACCTCTAAGAGGCCTTAAATTTAAGCATAATATTCAACCTAATTATATTCCAAATATGTTAAAAGGCATAGCAATCTACAGAAAGAAAAGTTCTTAGTTGATTTCCTGTTTAAATTAGAGAAAAATGATTCAGAGATTAGATTCTTGTATGTAAAAGGTCAGCTTTTCTTGCAATGGCTGTATAATTTGTGCTCATGCATTGGAAAATGTGTTCCCATCTAACTCTATAGACAAGAAAATTCATCTGAACTTGGAGTTCTCACCTAAGTTGTAGAAGCACAACTTGTTTAATAGGTGAAGTTTCACTCTGTATTTAAACAGATTTTAACTTAAGATTTTCATCTTTTGCCCCTCCTTATACTTGTCTACCAATGATAACATTTATGATAAAACATAACAAAAAGTATTTCTCTGATAGAAAGGGGCAAAAGTATTTATGATTATGCTCTTCAACCTTAGGATTTTAAGAAGATAGTCTAAGATTTTCAAATAGTCTTAATGCCTGCTACTTGAATATCTTTAGGTCTTCTAGCTTCGAAAGTTACTTTTTTACATTAAAATTAAAATAGAATTATTTCCACTGGAGGAGCTCAGAGAGTTGTAAGTGGAAGCTATTTTTTTCCTCTATTGTTTTCCAAGCATGTCCATAGAGTTTATTTTTTCCTAACACTTTTGATTTAATTTTTTTATTTTCTCTTAGTCACTTTCTTGCACCTGGGCCAAAATACCCATCACCCACAATTTAAAGGAGAGCTTTATTTTGGGTCACCGTTTCAGTCCATCCAAGGCAAAATCAGGATGGCAGAGGAAAAGGCATTTGACCCAAAGCTGCCAGGAAGGAGAGCATCTTTCAGGTTATGCCTCTCAATACTGGCCTCTTGCAACCAGGCTCCACCTGCTAACAGTACATGCAGCTGTGAATCAGCATCCCTGTGCCAATCTTCCTCCAAACACGTCAGAGTTTGGGGGAACATTTTAGATTTAAACCATGAGACCTTCTCTATTCCAAAATTTATCAGCCATTGGTAGGGTTTTCATATTATTTGTTGTTCAAACTTGAACACTATGAGACAAAATGGTGTGCTATTCATTATGACGTCAAAAACACTAGAATTATCTTGCACAAACCTATAATACTGAGTCACCTATTTCATAGCAAAGGGTAGCTCTAAGTATTAGTAGCTCTTCTCAACATTTTATCTTTCTTCTTTGTGTTCATACTACTTTTAGACTCTTCTCCTGTATTCTTGTACTATCCCAAAATTCCTTGCATTTCTCCCTAGGCTTCCAGAACTGATTTAAACATTGCCCTATTTTATATTACAGAAAAACTTAGCTGTTGTTACATTATTATTATGCAAAGAACTTGGAGAGTATGACATACTGGTCAACCAAAAAGTTCTATCAAAATAGTTTCCTAAACAGGAAAACTACAGGTGCTCACAGGCAGTCCTCCCTAAGTGGAAAACAGTACAACCTGATTTTTTGTTCCTTTAAAGATTATGTTCTTTCCCATTGTCATTGGATCACCCCCTATAATGGACAGTGGATCTCCTAGGTTTCCCTTTATTAGATCTATGTGTTCATCTCAGACTCTGCTACTAGATACTCATTTTTCACCTTTGCTGCTTGCCTTTAGGCACTGGGGTTGCACAAATAAAGAGCTAGGAGTTTCTGGGATCCACCTCTCTCTTTCTCATTATGCTGTGGGCCAATGGTGTGAGAATATTAAAAACAACTCCTCTACTTCTAAAAATGCAGTTTTTAAGATTTAATTTACACTCTTGAATGCTGCACTTACACAGACTAAATCTGCAAATTCAATTATTTCTGTGCAGAAAAGAATTAACACCATGGCCCCGAGAATGTTATCCTCACATCCTCTTACAAGGATGGCCCTTGGTTTGCATCTGAGCACATAAATTTCTGTAGAATATCGCTATTCTCTATATGGTAAGAGTGGATCCCCATCCCTAAAGTGTTCATACAGTCAATGTGATATAAAACTGAACATCTGCTTCCTTTGAGACTTTGGAATGAGGTATGTGCCAGGCAGGAGCAGCCTAGATGACTGACTCCAATATAAACCCTGGTCTTCCAGCTCTGGCGAACTTTGCTAGTAGACAGCATGTCACATGTGCTGTGACAATTCATTGGTGGAGAAATTTGGTATATCTTGTATAACTTCACTGAAAGAAGACTCTTACGTGTGTTTTCCTCTGGATTTTGCCCCATTTATTTTTTTTTCAAGAATTATTATAAATGACAGATGTGGGAACAACTGTATGCTGAGTCCTGTGAGAACTTTGTAAGGCTCTGAACCTGGAGATGGTTTTGGGAACTCAAGGCATATACCTCCTTGTCTATTAGGTTTATTTCCCCTTATCTTATTAGTGTCTCCTGGAAGTGCATTAATACATTTCAGGCATCCTAATCCTTAATCAACCTGTGCTTCTGGGAGAGTCTGAGTCAGTCAGAATATTAATCCTAACCAAGAGCACTAGAGTCTCTCATCATTCATGGCTCCATATTATTTACTCTTTGTTTTACCTACCTCTGTCTACCTCTACACTATTGTTTTTTAATAAAATCTTACTTGGAGAAATTAATTCAGTGTCCACAGATCATAAATTGGATACAAATTATATTTTATAACTTAAAATAGCACACTTTATTGTCCTATTTCTCTTCACATTATGTTTTGTTAGATAGAGGTTCAATTTTTCCGTATTCTTAGAAGTTTATTACTCTGCTCACCCCAAGGTATTGAAATGATCCCCCCCTTACATCCTACTTCATACTAACCACACCAGACAGAAGAAATATGACGTGAACTACTTGGAAACAAATAGCATTCAGCTTCCGTTTTCTCCACTCCGATGTAGATATTCACTCTAATCTGGAAGGAAGAAACTAGTAGCAAAAGTTTCAGAAAGAATGAAATACATAAAGGTACTTTCTTAAAGTATTCTGGTGCTTTTAATGATAGGAAGAAACAGTTTCTGAAGCAAAATTCCTGCTTTAAAATCTTGCCTTATGCTAACTTCAGTGTGCTCTTAGTCCTAAATCTTCCTTTGCATTGTGAGATTCCAGCCCTTTTTCTGGGTTGCTGACAATCTTTTTGTAGCAGAGTTGTTCCTATTCACTAATAGCACAAATCAATCCTGAAAGCCCTGGCCAGTGACTCCTTCACTCCCTCTATTGCACCATTCACAGCGATATCATGATGAACTGTACTGATTTAAATTCAGCAAAGTATTATTTTTTGCTTTTATAAAAATCTGGGCCAAGACTGACAGAGTTGTGCATGTCAATTGATTACAATGTTAAATAAAGTAAGAAAGGTAGCATAGATGGTCAGACATTTGAAACTACTGAGGTTCATCTCTTTGCAAAATAATATGGAAACCAAGAAAATTGAGTTTCTGAAATTCACCTGGAATGGTGTCAATACTTAACATCTGAAATAGAACCCACTGTAAGAAAATATGGATAGTGTGGTTTATTATGCTTTTCAACAAAGGGAAGAAAATATGGAAACAATATTTGGTTTATAGTCTCAAGTAATAACCGAGACAATACATTTTCCTCCCATTTCCAGCATAATAGCCTTTGTTTTGTCTCTAACCAACCAATTGAGAAACAAAAGACTCTTAGTTCACCAAATTGAGATCTTTAAATAAAATACATAAATGCCAGGAACATTAAATAGAGTTCTCAAAGGTACAACACTCTCTAGAACTCCTCTCCCTTGTGGTACAGATCTGGAATTGCTTTTATGATGATCTTCAAGTTTCCAGTACATAGAAAATGTTAATCTCTTCAGAAGATTCTAACAGTGTTTTGATCTTTCTTTTGTCAGCAATTGTGTTCCACACCCCCGTCAGTCAGAATATCTACATAAAACTCCTCCCAGCTGCTCCTTAGAAAACAAGTGGAAAAAAGACATCAATAGCAAATCCTAATGATTTCTAACAGCCAAGACAAAGAATATTTCAGAAAAAGGAAAACAGATTTTAAACACTTTCAGGTCATTAACAAAGTTGTGAAATGTATGAGAAATGTGGGAGAAAAAATTCTTTTATTATTTGCTAGATTCACAAGCTCTAATTCTTCATGTCCCTAGTTGGATGTTAACTTAATTATAAAACAAAATCTATAGCCACAGCCCAAGCCTGGGGGGTAGAGTCTGTGCTACTAATCAACTTTAATTCCCTGGGCTGAATTTAATTACAAAACAACATTTGGTGCAGCTGCTAAACACTTAACCAGGTGACCACATGATAATATCGCAGTAATATTTACAGGTCTGTAGTTTTTGCTTTTATTCACTCTACCCACACAGTAATAGCTCAGTCATATAAAACTTTGAGCCCATCCTAGAATTTATACTACAAGACAATCATTAATAATTTTATACATCAATGTAGTTGAGCCAGGTAAGTATTAAATTTCACTCCAACTAATTTATGTTAGGATATATATTTTATGATGGATGGGATATCTCAGTAAAGAACAATCATCAACTGAGCATCATTTGTGTACTTCTTACCTCTGTACAATCCTTTTGTGTGTGAGACAAAAAAAAAAAAAACAGCTTATGTGTGTTCTGTCCTATCAATTTGGTTTTTAGATTTTAAGAAATATTACTTTCCAGTACAAATGGATGTATCTAATTCATATTTATTCATATTTTTTAGCATTCCATGAGACAGATATATTTGTTACAAAATAATTTTTACTTGACACAATTAAAATTAATCTTTGCCATTTTGTAAACAACTGGCTTTGCTAACTTATATAAAATATATTCAGTCTGCACAAAGATCTGGGAAGATTATTGCACTCAGGGACCTAGATATGATTTTTTTGTTGGATATCACTGGGAAAGATCAAAATGAGGTACCTCATTTTGTTTTAGCTTTTTGTGTCACTCAGATATACTTTTATAATTCCTGGGACTCAGATTTTCTCTAGATCTTTAGAAGAACATCAAAAACTATTTGAATTGAGGAAAAGATTAAGATGCAGTATTAATAAGGGGATTTCAATGTGACCTTTACTTTTCATTCAGCAATTAAGAAAGTAATACAGAACACTGCCCAATCTAAATTAGGACTTGGTGTCTGAGACCAAAATTGCTTTTTAAAAAGTGTTTGAAGTATTTCATATAGAATCCACTGAGCTACATCTCCAAGCTCTTTTTGTTTTATTTTGAGAGAGGGTCTTAATAAATTGCTAAGTTGCCCAGATTGGGCTGGAATTGTGGTCCTTCTACCTCAGTTTACCAGAGTGCTGGGATTGTAGGTGTGTGTCATCAGGCCCAACACATATTGCTTCTTTTGTTTTCTTTTCCTGGGTACCAATCTTTGAATGTTACTTTTGCCTTTTTTTTCTGTTTAGATTAAAACATAAAGGCTAAAAAGAAGATGCATTATAACTAATTATACCTTTACACAACAAAGAAGATTACACCAAATTCATCTGAGGAGATCTGGAGAGATAATCTCCTTTGAACTTTAACTTCATACACTGGTTCAGATATTACCTAACACAGTTCTGCATGGCTCATGTTGACGCTGGACAAAGAAGATGCTATGTGTTTCAAAGTCAAAGGACTAATTTCTCTGTAATACTAGTGTCTGTCAGTCTCCCACCCCAGAGAACATCTTTCTTTCCTACTCAACAGTGACTGAGTCACAGGAGGAAATGATTCTGCTTGCTGGAAGAAAGTGGGATAGGAGGATTTATGACATTAACAGATGCTCCAGTAGCCCTGAGGGGGTATCAGGACAGTTCTGCATATGTTGCAAACAGCACAAACTGTCAAACCATGAGACCCTGGGGCTTAGTGCTCTACTTCTCTGATGTGCAGACTCGTAGGACTGGAGAGTCAGAAGGACCCTTAGAATGAACTTGTCCAGAGATTTTAAACTGAGTGTGTGTGTCTGTGTGCGTGCATGAGAGAGAGAGAGAAAGAGAGAGAGAGAGAGAGAGAGAGAGAGAGAGAGAGAGAGAGAGAGAGAGAGAGAGAGAGAGAGAGAGAGAGAGAGAAGATACTGGGGTTGGGATTCCAAAGGTTCTTAAATGTGACTCAAGGATTGCTGAGGGTCAGGAGTTTTCTCCTAACTTGTAGCAGCACTCTTGGGAAGAATGTGAGAGTCTATGTCAGGGGAAAAAAAAACAATGGGATATTGTATCACACAAAATTAGTTATAAAATACTAAATCATTACTGTGGTTGGGGGAAAGAACCAACATTTATAACTTTTCTGGAGTTACATTTCCTTTCCTGAGGTAAATAAGACAGTATCACTGTTTTTAATTAATTAATTCATTAATTATTATTATTATTTGCAGTACCAGGGATCAAACTCACGACCTCGCGCTTGCTAGGCAGGCGCTTATGCCACTGAGCTAAATCCCCGGTCCCTGTTTTTAATTTAATACATTCTTCCCTCTTACTCTACATTGTCTGTTCTGTTTTCAGATTTAAAGCCACCCTATGACTGTTCATGGAAATTCCTCAAGGCCACCAAGTGACGGAGGGAGGGAGAGAGAAAAGGCAGGAGGGACAGGGAGAAAGAGAGGGAGATGGAGATAGACATAGAGATAGACACAGAGAGATGGATAGATTTATAAATAGAGCCAATTATGAGAGAAAAATTACCATAAGTTAAAATCATATCTGCAAGGGTAAATACATTTTCATAACAATGTGCCAGATGCATCTATCTTACCATCACTGTTGATGCACACAGCCTCTTGAACTTGTGTGCCTGGACCACACTCCTTCCCATTATCGGGTTCACAGTCCCCAAGCCTCACTGCTTTCCAGTCATAGCAGGATGGCTCTTCACAGGGAATGGCTTCCAGTAAATGAGGGCAGCTTCCAGTCCCTCCGGAGCCCCCAGTGGGCTCATTGGTAATACGCCGCTTCCTCAGTTTGAAGCCTGAGTCATTGGGGAAAAGAAAGCATTTCCTGTCAACAACATAGTCAGAAAGCTGAATGAAACCCAGGGTAAATGCTGGATGAAGGCAGAGGGTACAAAAGCCATTTCTGTTTTGAATCACTAGTGTATGTATCCTCAGATTGCAGCTTAACCTGAGCTTGTGAACCACTCATCAAATGAATAAATAAGTGAACACAGGAAAGAGTATATTGGTTTTAGCTTTCTACAGGAAAAAAAAGTTGTATATCTTTTATGTCCTACACAGGGCTTAGGGACAGAAAAAGGGAAAGGGAGGTAGAGATGGAGATGGAGATGGAAATAGAGATGATAGAGACAGGAAATATAAAAAATCTTTAAGGAACAAAATCTCAAACTATTCAGAAGTAGGATAAAATAGATTAAATTGCTTGATTTCTAATTCTTCAGCACTGTTACATGATTGAATCTGAAAAGCAATCTCTGAGAAGTTGGATGGTTCTAAGAAATGTTCTTTTTGAGCTTTAGCTGAATTTTGGCTCTCTAGAAATCTGAATTCAGAATCTCAACCATCTGGGCTCAGTGTGGTTCTACTACATGCTTTTTTATTATGTCAGAATACTGCCATTTTGACAATGTAAAACAAAATTAATAAATATGTTTATGCCAAATAAATATATTAGAATTATTATAAGCTGTCCTTTGAAACAAAATGAGAAAATTAGGAGATCATTGACTCTAGCTCATCATACCCACCATAAAATAAACCATTGTATTTATTTCACTCCTTTTAGCTGTATCATTTGTACCATAAAAGTAACAAAATTTTTAACAAATATTTTTACCTTCAAAGCAACAAAGAGCTCTGATTATTAACACAGGCTGTAGGTCAGGCCCTGAATGATTTATATGTATTTCCTCATTGATTCTTCAGAGACAATCTTGGTGACAAACATTATTATATCACTTTTATAGATAAGAGTAAATAAGGAGCAGAGTTGAGTTTCCAGGGCATGTCGATTTGGTATCACATCTCACCCTAATCACTGCATTTACGTACCTCAAATCCTCTCTATCATGTTAAGTAAATTATCAAGCATCTTGCCTGTGTTCCTCTATTTTAATCTTCTGGGACCATAACAAGGAACACAAAGGCACTTTTAAAATCTATATTTGAGTGTTTCAAATATGGAGCATTACTATTACGTACCTTTTTTGCCTTGCTGGTCATTGCAATTTTCGTAAGTACAAGGTCCCCAGGCTGACCAAGGTGAAACCTCACATTCGATAGGACAAGCAATGTGGCACAGCTGTGTAGTATTAGGTACAGGACCAGTGCATAATTTGGAGTCCACTGGTTTTGAGGCTGTTTGGAGAAAAATACAAGCATCTCTTAAGAATTAAACCAAAAGTAAATATTGTGACCAATAATATAGTTTTTGCAAGGAGAAAAAAATTGTTTAAGATGTACCACCAAGATATTTTCCAGCACTTCTGAGCCACATCCTGAGAATAAAAGGAAGAAGTACAAGGAATGAAAGACACAATAAAATATAGTAAAAGAAAACTGAACTTGCAAATTGTTTATCAGTTTTCTCACTGATTATGCATGCTATTAATAATGCTAAAGATAACTTTCCTAGTAAGAAAATAATCCTTAAGGTAACCTCTAAAATTCCATAGCTAGATTCTAAAAAAGTAGAATCTAATAGAGGATTGAACATAGCAGGAAGTTGAGGCAGATAAAATGGTCAGTTTGATTGGCCTGAGAGTCATCTTGAAGATTAGTAGAGTACACTGCTGGGTATGTTTGAGCGGATCAAAGAAGTGTGACTTTGTGGACTATATCTGTCCCTGGCCCCTTTCTCTCTGGGGGCTGTTATCCTGTTCCACTTTCTGGCCACGATGAACTAAGTTTTTTTGCTCCACCAAACCCTTCTGATACAGTGTTCCTGTCTTGGAGTCAGCCTAACATGGGCTGAATCCTCTGAAACCATGAGCCAAATTATTTCTCCTCCTTCAAATTGTGGTTTTTACATATTGTGCCCAGTGATGAAAAGTAGACTAATATTGAGGGGCAACATGGCTTTCACACATATGGAAAAATGTCTGCTAAGTTGTTTTGGGAGAGTGAACTCCTGTTCCTGCTGTGCACAAGTCTGAACTGCAGCACTTGGACACGAGGAAAGGGGAACAGCTCTCTCTATGTCTAGCTCCATTGCCTAGGGTGTTTCCAAAATTTTGCAAACTATATTATCTACGTATGTAGCAAATCTAAACTGCTGAGGAGATTAATTTATAATTATCTCATTTTTTAAGGTGACTTGCAAACTGGATAAATGTTCATGCTTCTCCTGTTTTCCATTTGGATGTCTGAAGTTTGGTTCTTCAATACACAAATATATTTGGCCGGTGATGCCAAGATAAATCTACAGTTTTGAATACCGAACTGGCTTTTAAATTTTTTTTTTTTTCTTACTGGGACTGAAACTCAGGACCTCACACTTACCAGTCAAGTGCTTGTGCTGCTGAGCTATAGCCCAGCCTTTATAGAACTGGTTAAAAATGATCAAGAGGGAAATATATTTAAAGCTAAATGGACAGCAGAAGGCAATTTGTTGTATATAATATCTAGTTAACTCGCAAGTTATTTCATAATAGCCATAGTTATCTCTGTTACAAAAAATAATTTGACAAGTGAATATCTTGGTCAGTTATTTGCTGTTATAAAAAGTTAGTTCCTACTTCACTCTGAGAGTCTGGCAAACCCATGCTTGCAGAATAGAAGACTTCAAAGCTTAGTGATTTTTTACTCTCTTTATGTGAGGGGGCAATGGAATTCTAATTGTATGGGATTGCATCTATTGTTTACAGAGAAATTAGTTTATTTAAACCAGATATCCCACCTAAAAGTACAAAATACCTGCAGTTTGAAGCAAATTTTAATTACTTATATATCTCCTCGGTCTCTTTGCACAGAAGGACATATAACCAAGGGTATTATATATATTAAGTGTTCATCTTGACATAATTTGTGTTTTGAAAACTAAGCTGCAGATTTTCTTTTTTCTTTTTCCCTCTAGTGGTGCTTAGCCCCCTAATCCTTACACTGTGGTGAAAATAAATGACGAGGCATCTCTAATTTGTTTACTATGGAGAACACTATGTACATTCACTCAAGTTTAAAAGGATTATCGCTATGAGCATCATAACCTCAACCAAAGCCTGAAATGATTAATCGTATTCCTTTCTAATAGTGAAACTGCTTGGCACACCAATAAGAAAAACTACAAAAATTTTTCACCTTTTATGAATATTAAAAAAAAAGCCTTGACATCAATGATGTATATGTCACATAAAAGAAAAGCCTATAAATATGTAGCAAAATCAGCTGAAATAAACCTAACAACTTTCACTTTCATTACTTTTGCTTGTAGAATCCTTTAGACTGTCATTTAAAGTAGAAACTTTGTGTAATGGACATAAAAAGTCTTCTTGTTTTTTCCTTCAGTTGGTTAAAAGTCTTGTTAAACCATGGTATTCTTACTCTTTTTTAGAAATCACAGTTTCTATAAAGGAAAATCCAGGCCTGTAATTTTGGAGAGTATGCATCTGAACAAATTTATTTTATATATAAATCTAAATATCTTTAGTATGGAAACGAGTTGAAACATTGTATTTCTACTTCCTGGCTATTTTCATTTTAAACTTAATTTTGCTTTGGTATATTTTCAATGTATCACATAGAATAATCAGTAACAAAATTTTCTTTAGCTACTAGAACAGAATGTGATACACTGATCAAGTAAAGTAACTATGAGTGCTGTTCAGCAGCTAAATGAAATCTAAGATAATATGATCTCAGTCTTGTTCCTGGAAGAAAGTGAATTCCCACAAGCTCTAGAAAGGAACACAGCCCTGACAATATTGGACTTTATTTGAGGCTGGGGAGGTACAGTCAAACTTCTGACTGTCATTACTGTAAGATAAAGTGTGAAGTTTGTTATAATATGTTACAGCTATAGTAGAATAGTATATGGAGTGAGGCCAGGGATGTAGCTCAGCAGTATAAGCACCTGTCTGGCAAGCACAAGGCCCAGAGTTATCAAACCAGTAAACCACCCACCCAAAGCAAAAAACCAACCAACCAACCAAACAACCAAACAAACAAACAAAAACATGGAGAAAGAAATAAATTGGTAGAACAAAAATACAAGGCCAAATAAGTAGGTTAGAAAGTAATTAGATTGAAATATTGTAAAATCTTCAGAAAGGTAAGTATAGTGTTAGACTGTGCTCATTTGTGTCTGCACCTTAAAATTGTAAGGTGATCTCTTTACATTCATAGGTTAAAATGTAAAACTTTTGAACCAATAGAAGCAATATGATAATAAAATACTGGTATAACAAATTCAAAGGAGGGCAAGAAAGGAAGAAGGAACAGAAAAAGTGGAAGAAACAATAAAATAAGACAGAAGAAATGAATGAAAATTCTTAATGAAAGACAGATGATCAGACTTAATTTTAAAAATCTAAAAAGACATATTCACTAGTCATCAAAAAGTAAAACAGAAAATGCAAAGAAGCCAAAATACTTAAGTGTTGAATTAGAATATAATTTGGAAAGATCCAGCATGCTGGAAATGGCAGGTCAAAATATACAAAAAGCAAAAGTTAATAAAAGCAAATTTTAGAGGCAGGTTTTTCCACTTGAAGATGGAGTGTGATGTGATTTATTTAATAGTAGATGCTCCTGAGTATTTGCTGTATGCTCAGAAATGCCACAGTGTTCTAATTTCTAAAAATTTTTATTTAATTCCTAAAAAGCCCAAGAAGTATTTCAATTACGTGCTTTCGGGTGAGAGGATAACTTCCCTTCTTTAGGGAAAGTGTATACTGAGGGAGAGGTTAAGTACCTTGTCTTAACCTTGTCTTAGGGAAGGGTAATTTTTGGATACCCAATTAGATAGGTAGCTTCTCTAATCTTCACTGTATACTTCCAACCACTCCATTTGACTTTGGAAGGATACATCAAGAGGCCCGAATTACATGTACTGTCTATATAGATGCACATATGTCATAATTGCAAACATGATTATACAAATTAAAAGTACTGGGGTTATAAACATAACGTGAATCACATTTTCATGGGGCTATGATGAAGCTATCAAAACAATCACATATCGACCCTGGCCATCTATTAATAATAATTATTATGATTTTTGTGCTGTAGTTATGAACAGCAATTGAATATTTCCTCTAATAGATATCAAGAATTGGCTGCCAAAGTCTAGAGGTGCAGCTCAGGGGTAGGGTGCTAGCCTGGCATGCTCAAGATCTGAGTGCAGTCCTCACACCAGGGGGTGAATGGGCTGTCCAAGTAAATCACTGTTAAATGGAAGTATTCTTCATTTATACCGACAATAAAAAGCACTTATCTTGAGAGCTTGTCTGGAGGTTTTAATAGGAGAGTGCAGCTACCCCTATACCCTTGATCAGAGCAGGAAACAGTCCTCCTCTGTTGCGGGTGGTCATCTTCTTTGAGCAAGTGCAACAGGAGGGACACACACACACTGGCAAGGGAAGAAGGGGACACCTAGCCAGATCAGCCAAGTCAGCCCTGGGGATCAATAAGGTGACAGACGTCACAGCCAGATCATTCTCACATCCATAATAAACGCTTGCATTGTATTTACTAAATCAATTATTTTAATACACAAAGGGTGCAGGAACAAAGTTTAGAGGAGAATCACGAGGTAGTGCAGGCATCCTGAATCAGGAAAGTGTAACCCCAAATTTAGAGCTGAGTAAAATGAGACACAGAGTGATTAAGTAACTTGCCCAAGGTCAAACAGCTAATTAGTGAAAGATGGGATTTCACTTTTCTACCATACTCTAGTATCCTACAACAATTAGTAGAAGCCATGTCTCTCAGTTATTAAATATCTTCTACCAATATGTAATATAGTGGATTGTTTAATTAGAGCAATGTAATGTTTTAAAAATCTACTTTATTGTTGTGGTAGAGTAAGAGCAGGAACTGTGAGTGATAGGCATCTGGCAAATGAATCTGCAATATTTTAATTGAAAAGTTTAAGATCTTAAACATGTTATTACACAACTTTTTAAATCAAATGATTTGTCCTCTGAGGTATCCTGAATTAAACTATATGTATATTTTAAATTTTTTTTAATGAAAATATATGTTTGGATTTTCAAAACATTTTGAATTAGAGATCTCATACTTGATCTGCCTCAGACTTATTTGTATAATGACATGCCTTTTCTGCACTCATTCAAAAGATATACTATGGTTCAAGGTTGAGAAAAATGCAATAAAATTAATAATTCATTTATCTATTTGACAAAGTGCTTGAGCATTTTAAGAATTCAAGATCACCTGATATTGTATTTATTGTTCATTGTCTTTAAAAATCTGTTTCTTCTTGAATTAGTGTTTGATTTCCTTACAATAAGCTTATTTGGTTGTTAATTCACAATAATAAAGAAATTGTCTTGGATTTAAATCTTAATTTCTGGATAGGAATTGACCATACATTATTATTAAGTAGAAGGGAGCATGATGTCAAAAGAGTCCAGTGACACAGAGATAAAATCATTTACAAATGACTTACCTTTCTCTGCTCTTTCTGGCTTTTTTTCCAGTTGGCAAACTAAGTGCTTTCTTTTTATCAATCCTGTCCTTGTGTTAAACACTATATGTCAAACGGTGTTATAAGCACAGTGGTAGGAATGGTCAGTTTTGTTCAATTGCTTCTGATGTTTTCCTTAATTATTACAAGTTCATAGTGGGGATTTAGGGATATTTAAGCAAAGTAGTTTTAATTTCAAGAAGTTTGCACTGATGGTTCACTCAATATTTGCTTACACATAGTTTAGCCAAAGTCATTATAAATTCACTCATAAGAATGGATGTCAAAAAGCAAATCTTGAACCTGAAAATTAATCAAATTCTATGTCTATTAGTGATCGCAGAAAGCATTTTGATGTTCTTGTGCTGAATTTTATTAACAGAATTTTTTCTTACCCTATTTAATTTAATGGAAACATAAAACCCAGCACATATTTAATAAGAATGCAGCACATTGTTTTCAAAGACTATGCACTTATTTCTTAGCCAATTTTGAAAACATATTTAATTTTTTAATTTTTAGCTTTGAATTATGTCTAGGCTGGCCTTGAGCTCCCTATGTCACTTAGGCTGCACTCAAACTTGTGAATCTCCTGCCTCAGCCTCCTGAGTATTGCAGTTAGAGGCATATCTCACCACTCCTGGCTCTCAAAACCCTTTTCAAACAATGATTAGAAATTATCTGTTGGTAGTTAATGTGCTATAACCCTCACTACTAGCTTTTTCTGGCTATGATTAATTACTGAGCTATTGTTTTTCATCTGTCTTCTTTTAAACTTCTAAGATACAGTGTAGTTTATTTTTCTATATCATAATTCAAATTACAGTAATTTGAGTCCAATTGGCTAATCACTGCATGGTTCTGATTTCTATCCTGCTTAATCACAGATTATTCCTTCTTGGAGCATGCATGTGTTTTCTGCATTGGACAACTGTCGAATTATTTTGAGGTTATAAATCAGTTATTTAAATTCTTTTTTGTTTCATACATTTGACAATTTTAGAGCTAGGCTATTCTTCTTAGTGGTTACTGTTTTAGGAATTGGGATATTTTTATATATTTTTATTTCTATTTGATTATTATGCTGAGGTTATAAGATGCCTAGGCTTGCTCTATTTTTGGTTTATCATAAAGTGAAAGTTATACTGGATACATTTCATAAATTCAGGTAGGTCTTATAAAATATCCCAATAAAGGATTTTTATGCCCTGATTAAAATAAAAAGAGCATTCTTTTTCTCTTTGTTCCTTGCCTGTGATCCTAGTGTTAATTTACTCAATTATGAATGTTCAGGAGAAAGATGGTAAGGAAAGAGCTAGAATAAGGTCACTAATAGTAATGTGAGGCACATGGTCAGACATCCAAGAAAGCCATTCCTTATGTGAACAACTAACACTACCTTGTAGCTGGCCTGTTCCCAGAATTGTGCCTGTCAGCAGAGTCAGGCACAATTTGGGTGGTGGCCTGATACTGCCTTTGTATTCAGCTTTTACTTCACTAAGGTAGAGTGTCAGGACCCTATGAAACTGTATTAGAAACATTTTCATTGCTGGGACAAAATACCTGACACAAACACTTTAAAGGAGGACAGGTTTATTTTAGTTCACAGTTACAGAGGGTTCAGTCCATGGTCAGCTGGTTCCAAGGTCAAAACACCATGGTGGAAGGCCACAACGGAGCAAAGCTGCTCACTTCATGGTAGCCAGGGGGCAAAGTGAGCAAGAAGAGACAGAGAAAGGAGAATGGGCTGGAAGCAGGACACACCCTTTAAAGGCACATTCCCAGTGACCTGTTTTTCCAACTAGACTCCACCTCTTAGTAAGCCCAATCAGCTATGTAGTCATCCATGAATTAATTCTTTGATAAGGTCAGTTAGACATCATAATCCAATCATCTATCCTGACCTCACTCTGAACACTGCAATATTGGGGATCAAGTCCTCAATACAGGAGTGTCTAGAGGACACTGAAATCAAACCATAGCACTGCTTCTTCCACCAACTCTATGAAATCTCACATGGGTTATTCTTGTTGTTGATCCCTTTAATTCTCAATCTTATAGTAGTATCATTTTAGAAGACATTAACTCTTCTAAGGGTTAAATTAAGCCTCTTGATAGATTGCTTCCTCATTTGAAGGAATGTTTCTCTAGTTTTTTGCAGTATTTTTCCTAGCTGTATATTTCACTGGTCATGTTGGGGAGCCTAGACAGAACTCCAGAGGCAAAGCTACATTGCCCAGCATAACTACTTTCATGTATTAATTTAAGTCTAATAGAACCAAGCTATTGTTTAAGTATATATAGAAAAAAATGTGAGATTTCTTTTGCAGCCCATGTTTCACATGAAAAAAGAATATTTAATAATGTGGTATATGAAAATATATGCTTTCAAAGCAATGTCTATCACTGTTAGGATTTAACACTCAAATCATATCATCAGCTTGATGAGGATTCACTTTCATCACAGGAATGCACCATCTGTTGCAGCACGGCAAATATATTTTTATGATTTTGTTTTAAAACAGAACATATAGAATAGTGCACATAAAACTCACACCAAAACCTTCTAATTCACTCTTACTGTTTCAAATGCCCACTTACAATGTCCATAACTAGGAAAGAAAGTGTTAATAGATACTGTAAATTAAAACAAGCAATTTGGAACATGCATTTCATCTACAACACAATGACAGAGAAATGTAGTAGGTAGAATTTAGAATTGCAAGTTTATTTTAAAGTGAGTACTAAAAAAGAATCAAATAAGATCTGCAACCAGGTCCACACACTTCTCAAGCTACTCCAAATGCAATTATTCAGATGATTAAGTATAGAATTCTTCTAGTGCTGCTACGAATAATTTCTACAGATGAGGTGGGTTAAACACAAAAAGTAACAACCTGACTTCAAACTTAAAGTGATATTCTCCTGCTGTGTACTGGAGTATCCAGTGTGAAGAGGAGTGGATGCAGAGAGGCCAGGCAAGAGGCCTTCTCAACAATCAGGGCATGGACAGTGACTCCAGCCAGAGGGTAACAGTGGAGGTGAAGTGGCTGGGTAAGGAGTGAGGATTCAGCCAGAGTATGTCTGAGGAATTTTAAGGGGGTAAAAGGAGAATCAATAATCATCCCAAAGACTTTGGTACAAACAACCTGCCTTTAGTGCCTGGCTTTCATTAGGCTGCATCTTCCTACTCTCAACTCCCTGGACTGCAATGCATGCTTTTTTTGCTGCTTTTCAGGCAGTCAGAGGCTTCTGGTCAATAAGACATTTCCATAGACAGAAAATCTGCCCAATTCCTCTTTTCTGTGCCTCTACTCCCATCTTCCTCTGCTCCACCTACAATAATTCACTCTACAGTAGCTACCGGCTAAATTGCCAGGTCTAGATTAAAATGCTATGTATGACACTTAAACAAATCATTTTAATTTTCTAGGTTCTTCAACTTTCACTCCACTCATGGTTAAAACTCAATCAAATTCACGCTAAGACTGTTTGAAAAACACCAGTAAAAACCTAGCATGTGTTTTCTAAAAATAAACATTACAGTTCCAATGTTGCTGAGACAATATCACTGGCAACTGTCATTATGTGGAATTGAAAATGATGGGGATGGACAAAATTATGAGGTTCTGTGCCTGTGGAGCATAATCATGGATTTTATGATGGATACTCAACTTTACAACAGTGACTTTTCAATTTTTCAGTGTATGCAGCAATTACTGGAAGGAGGAGCAAGAGAAGAGAATGTTTTAAGGAGGCTGACTCATGAGTGTCATGCTCTAAAATTTTGATTCACTATATTTGGACTGAAACCCTGTAGCAATCTAAGAATATAGACTTTTAACAGACACTTCAAATGATCCAGATGCAGTACTGCTGGGACCATCCATTGAGAAATATAATTTGAGAACAGCAACTGAAACATGTTACCTCCAAAAACTGTGGAATTGTTTGCTTAGTAGAAAGTGCCATACACATTCTAGATCACAGAGGGATGCCCCTCACTATATATATATATATATATATATATATATATATATATATATATATGCTATTATATATGTAATAGCTATACTAATCTCTATTAGTTGATTAAAAAGAATGATTTGTGCTTACATTGTTTGATCAATTTCTCATGTAATTATCTGGGCAACTACTTTTAAAATAACAATATGCAATATTAACCATTGTTAATTTCTCATTATTGTTTTGAAATTCTGTATCATTGTTTTTATTTTAAATTTTTTTTAAAAAAAACCAAGTAAAGCCCTGAAAGTTTCCTAAAATGGCTGTCTCTGTTTCTGCATAAGAACTAGCTCTGGTTAAGTTTGGCTTCAGTCTTAACTTGTAAAGTAAGAGGTAAGAATCCTCTGGGATCCAAGACTCCACATATTCTAGGAAAAAATTTCATTTTTCTCTGCACCCCCTAACGTTCCCTTCACTTGGAGAAGTGATTCTCACCTTGCCTTACACTGGAATCACTTGGAGGTACTTTAAATATAATGATGTCTGGCTTGCTTTTCCAAATATGCTGATTAGGATGAAATTTTAAAGCAGGTCCTGAACTTCAGAAGGTTTAAGAGCACCTCAAGTGATTCAAAAGAACAGAAAAGTCTTCCAATGACAATTCTATGTGGACTCTTCTACCTGAGCTTGCAGTTACTATACATGAGATGGTATTTTGAACCAGTTCATTTCAAGTTTTCTGGTCTCTAAATTCTATTCTATTTTTCTTTCTCAGATCTTTGGGTTTTCCTTTTCTTAAAAATTTGCCATATATATTATTCAATCTTTTATAGAGTTTTGATTGGTAATGTCTATTATTAAAAATGTTTTGTATTTTATTTCACAGACTTTACCTTTTTAATTTCAGCTCTTCTCTCTTTTATATCTGTGCTTTGGTGATTTCTAGCCTTCATAATAATTTAAATCTTTGCCTGCTATTTTACTATCTTTTAAATTTTAATTTTCTTTTTATTTTGATAATATTTTATTACAATTATTACATTTTTTGCTAAAATTTTATTTAATATTTTAAAACTTTCCTTCTGATATCTCTTGTTACTATATTTGAATTTGTCATTCTCATATATTTCAGTTGTCCCTCAGACACAGAAAATCAAAACACTTGAATGTTTATGGAGTGGGGTGCTCTCCCTTAGTTTGCAGAACTTGTTTATCTTCAAAGCATCTTTGGCTTATTCAGGTATCACTTAGAAAATGGAATGGCTTTTTAATATTTCATGTCATCACAACTTACAGAAAGAGCTACAGATGTGAAAATCCATTAAGTCTGACACACAGAAAAGCACTGATTGTGGAGAAAGGAATGTCGCCTTGTGACTCCACAGGGCCCATGAGAAGTGGAATGGGTGGACATGATTTAAATCTCTCATTTCACGTTGGAAGTAATTAGGTAGCATAAAACATAATGTGGAGGTAGACCCAAAACCAGGTATAATGTGGGGGTGGATCCCAAACTAGGTATCTAGTATCACATGAGTATAGCTTGGCTATTATGTGTTTGTTATCTTGAGATTGTTTCTGTGTGCACTCTTGAAGGCAGCCTCGGAGGACCCCACGGCTGTGGTTCTCCTCAGCATCTTTCTCTGCTCAGGGAATGACTCCTAGCAAACTCAGCTGCAGGGCATTTGGGAGGCCATGTTCATTCGTTGAGACTGATGTTTGACCAACTGACACCAAAATAATTAGAGAGGTGAGAAATAGGAGAAAGGAAGTTGGTCCTTCTTCCAGACTATGAGTTTTGGTTTCACTGGAAATAAAGAGATGGCAGGGGTTCTCTAAATCCTTGATCTATCACCAAAAAGAAAATCAGTGTTGTTCTGAGGGTGTAGGGAACACAGACCTGACATTCTCACTTATTCAGTCCCAAACTGTAAGCTGTAATTGTAATTTGTAATTGTAAATTGTAATTTATTTGCCCCCACAGAGATATCACTAAATTACATCTCACATTTCTTGCTGAAATATAATATATTCTAAATCATTGGTCATTATGTAGCTAGACACATACTTGTAGTACATGCATAAAGACTGCATTAGTTATATCTTCCCTTATGTTTTACCTTGTACTTAAGGGAAATCTCAGTATGTACCTGCCATGTGTACCTGAAGTACACAGATTCTCTCACTTAAACTCACAAATTTTGTTTCACTTTCTAGAGAAGAAAACCAGTTTACAAAGGAGTTCAAAAATCCCGGCATTTCATTGTCATAGTTTACACTTCTGACTGCTTATTACCAAATTCTCTTCACTTTCATTTCCGGACAATGTCAGCCTGTCACATTCCAGAACAAAGAATATTCTCTCTGGATGCAGAATTGAGACAAGCATTTCAGCAGATTTGTTTCTCATAGTTTTCATTGTTGCTGTAAAAATCTCATATTTCATTGTTGCTGTAAAATCTCAGCCTTAATTTGTTGTATTTATTCAATTGTCTGAATTATACTTAAATTCTATTTAAGCATATGTCTCTTTGTCTTTAAAATGTTCTTTCAATTAGAGTGCAATGTATCTTTTCTGTTTCTCTATCTGTATTTATCCTGCTTGGGGCTTGCTGAGCTTCAGTGGTCTGCATGTTGATTTTTTTTTTCAACAAATTTCAGGAAATTTTGGCCATTACTTCTTCAAATACATTTTTGGTCAGATCACGCTCTCTCTGGAATATCTGTAATTCTTATATTGGATATCATCATATTCTACCTGTCACTAAACCACTATCCACTCTTCCTTGTTTTCCCCTGTTTTAATCTGATCATTCTGTTGAACTGTTTTCAAGATCAGTATCCTTTCTTCTACTCAGATACAGAAATTTCTATTGATTTTCCCTAAAAAATTCATAGCCTTTCTTTTACAATCTCCAGTTCTAACATCTGCACAGTAACTATTTTATTGTAGGGTTTGTAAATTCTTTGACTGGCACATTTGTAAATGTTTTTCTCCTCATTCTAGCTTTTTTCACTTTCCATGATAACTTTTTTCTTTAATTTCTTATATGTGTAGCTAACTATTTATCAAAGTCCTTGTCTACAAATTCTAATAACTAGATATTTTCAGGAAATGCTTTTATTATTTTTTCTTGATAATCCATTTTTTATTCTACTTTGTACATGTAGTAATATTTTAACATATTTGTGAAGAGTATGTTTCATAGAAAGTTGAGATTATGCCACTGTGTATTAATAATAGTGTGTTAATAATACTGTGTTAATCTCTGTTCAGATAAACAGTTAAATTACCTGAAGATCTTACTGATTGAAATTTGGAATCACCTTAGGGCTGCTCTCCTTCTGGTGTGAACTTGGCTAAGTCAATGCAGTTCCTATTTCCAACCCATATCATTTGCGGGGGCCTGATGTGCTAATCAGGTATTTTTCACCTCGTCGGGCTGGAACTCTGACATCTGCCAATGCAACTACACATGTACACCACCGCCTTTCAGGTCTCAGCCCCAGGGCACAGGTTGTGCCAGGCCTCAACGTATCTGTGCCCAAACATGTGCAGGATCCATGCAGCACCCACACATGCACTTTTAGATTCTACCCCTCTCCACTCAGTGCAGAAACTTCCAGCCTCTGAAGCTGCAGAGAACTGAGATTTTTAATTGCTTTAAACTCAGCAAGATCTTACACTATGCTTAGCTTCTCTTCTTTGTGGCAGGGCAATCAAAGGCTCAGCTCATAACTGTGATCAAAAGTTCTGCTGCTTATTTTTTTAATGCTTAAAAACAGCTGCATTGATGTATTTGATGAAATTTTAGAGTTGTTGCTAATTGAATGTTTCCAATTATATTGACCTGGTTAGAAGCAGAAGCCAAATGATACATTTGCTTTTCTGATGAGTTGATGACTCGAAATATTTACTAGCTATGTTTTTGATCTATCTATCTATCTATCTATCTATCTATCTATCTATCTATCTATCTTCTGTGTGTGTGTGTGTGTGTGTGTGTGTGTTTAGATCTGTCATCTCTCTGGCTATCAGAGAGAGATGCTCTAGCAGAGTCAACGTTATTTGGTGGTCATATTTTTTGATAACTGGTGTTTACTAATGAATTCATTTATTCACTTTTGCAACAAATGTTTACTGAATTCTAACTACATGTGACTTATTTTACTAATGATGTTTTCTTCTAAGTAAATACAGATAGCTTATTTTAATGCATCTATTTAACAGAACATGGAGTTTGTGCTGCACAGACGTATGTGCTCTAATGTTTCAAAACTTATTTGTTCTGCTACTGCAAGAGTGCATGGAGGGGAGACAATTGTACTTGAGGGTTGCAATTAGAGATATCAAATAGAAAGATTAATATGTGCTGGTCTCTCAAAAGAGAATTCTGAGATAGATATATAAATGTGGGAATACAAACAAAACCTAGCAATACAAGCAATGTTACCCAACCATTTTTCCTAACATCACCCTATTTTAATCCTTTGAGTAGGGGCTTATGGCTAGCTGATACTTTCTCCTTTGTTAATTTGCTTATAACCTGTCAACTTCTATTAAAATATTAGCTCACTGACAGGAATAATTTTGTTTGCATTATTACCTTCTCAAATTTCACAGTTTGTAACAGTCCCCAGAACACAGAAGGCACTCAGTTAATGCAGGTTCAAGAAATGAGTGACTTAATGTCTTCCTGCCACAGAAAATGGAATATGAGAATGACCACATAAGTAATCACTGAGGAACAACCTTAGCTTACTGGCCCTGAGACAGAGTTATTACTGAAAAGTAAGGTACATAGTTTAAAACCAATGTTGTTTAGCGAGGAAGTATTTTTTTCTAATACCAATCTGATCTACAATTAATTACCTTATAATCTGTATCACCATGCTAAAAACTGTAAGCTAGATTTACTTGATTCACAACCCAGGTTATGCCATTTGCTAACTATATGACTTGGTGAAATTATTTAACCTTTTTGTACCACAATAGTGTACAATGATAGCAATGGTACTTATGCAGAGGACTTAGTAATCAAGCAAACACAAACACAACAGTGTCTCACATAAAAAATTTATCATCTTTTTTGTTTTCTTTCTCTTTATCATTATCACTTCAAGTTAATTCATTTAGATCCATATGTATACCTGGTAATCATTTCATCTTGATGACAATATATGAAAGTTAACTTACTTTTTTCATAAAACAGCATTATCACTGATAATGCATCTCACATTAGTTTTGGATTTTTGCTGTGAATTATATAAGCTATGGAATAAACTTAAAGTGCTTTGATTTTTCTTTAACTGTGCCTAGATGAGCTTTTTTTTGACCTGCATTTACAGAGGTCAGGACTCAACTCCATGTGCAAGAGGGATATTATTCTATGCAAATTTGTATCTTTGCAAAGCCTTTCCATTTTCATTTGTGGATGCTAACTTTATCTTCATCTAGGTGGTTGCTGGAAATGTATGTCTACTTTTAACTGAATCTAAGTAGCAACCAGAATAGCTATATTCCAGATCCCTGTGACAATGGATATAAAAAAAATTCTCTGCCTCTATTAAATTTCAGAGGAGGAGATTGCCTGAGGGAATAGCTATACAACCATCCATTTAGCCATCCATTCTGAAGTCCACTTCTGGATTATCCCACTTAGAAGAGACCTACAAATATGTACCATATCATATTATGCCCCATATTTGCCATCACTGAATCACATTTTCATATGTGTGGTGTATTGACATTGACTAATGTTGTATAAAGAGAAAACTTTCTTATAAAATACATTGTGGTTTTTATTGTAAAGGTGTCAATGCCACTGCAACTCATATTTACAGTGTTCTCTTTATGAAAGCTCACCAGAAATTACTGCTTTTCCTTTACAACCATTTCACATTGTCTCATGAGCACTGTGAATTAATCCAAATATCCCTCTGTATAATGGCCACTTCTAGCTGAGAGCTAGAACTTGTGACCTGCTTCAAGATATTCTTAGTATCATAAAGGGTACAGTTGTGTCATTATAATTATTGATTTGATATCCATTCTTGGATAGCATTTTTCCTTTACTTCAAGTTCCTTATCTACTTATCACTAAAGTTATTTATATTCCTTGATTGTGTATACTTACATATAACAAAATGAGGCATACTAATTACTAAAAATTCATGTCATTAAATGTAAACTTTTCTATCTGAGCTCAAACCTGATTGATGAATTCAAGCCACTCTCAAGCCATCAATATGAGCTCTTTTGCCATACAGGATATTTATTAAGAAGAAATATACATATATTTACACAAGACAATCATTACCCTATCTAAAGCATATTACCTACCACACAAATTCCTATTCTTCTCATAGAAACAAAGACTACTGTTCATAGTTAGTAGCTGTTGGCTTGATTCTGATATCATAAATTCTGAGATGAAGAGTCGTTGAGGCCAACTGACTCTGTACAGTATGTCAAAGGTAACTCTCTTATTTGAGACATGTGAGGCATATGCCATTAATTGACAGCTCTGGAATTACAAAATGCCAATTGTACGTGACCCAACATAACACTTGCTCAAATAACCATGGACAAGACTCTACATTGACTTGATGTAATCAAGTCATGTCAGAGAACGAACTTACTGAGTTGGCTCAGGTTCAGATTAGGGTTCACTTTTCTGTAATTATTTGTTATAAGAATCAGATTTCTACACATTTTGTTAGTTTATTCTGTAACAGAGATATCAGAAATTGCAATGCACTCTTGATAATTTTGATAAATTTGTGCAGTGTCACTATACCTAGTGCATTTACTTTGAAGCAAATTCACAGGGCAATGCAGGTTAGATTTTGGAGCTGAACAACAGACTTTGCATCTGTGTTTTGTCACTTATTGTTCACATGTTTGGAAAACTTACTCTGTAATCATCCATCAAGTCATGTATCAGTTGGAAACCACTGCTTACCACCTTGCTATAGACTTCTAGAAGGCAGTAAGAAATGCATCAATAGCTTTCTTAGTGAAACCTCACATGACTTTATTTCAAAATACTTCTGAAATTCCTACTTAAGCAGGAACTTACTTGATGCAAGGTATTTCAATCACATCTATTTGAAGATACATAAGACCCTTTATAAAAACTTTTTGTATCATTTGTTATTATTTGAGTAACAATCAGAGGATTTCTTCAGGCATAATGGTACCTACTCAAGGGGGTTTAGACTCACAGGGAAACTTTTTAAAGGACAGATGGACCAGGGTGGTATTTCAAGGTTCAGCAATGGTGAGAATGTCATTTTTATCCCAGGATTATTTTAAGTCTTTCCTTTAGAATACTGTGCAATGTGGTACTGCTTAAACTTCTGAAGCATTCTGAGTTACAAAGGAAAGGAATCTGCAATTATTTTGGCTCTTAGAATTACAGCAATAAAATGAATCATATTTATTTTCTTCTTCTTTTTTTTGGTACTGAGGATTAAACTCACGTCCTCATGCTTGCCAGACAGGTGCTTATGCTGCTGAGTTAAATCCCCAGCTCCATTATTTTCTTCTACAATAACACAAATAAAGCTTTGGAAAAGGTCTACTTTTTCCAAGAAAGAAGTAATTTCATACATGACAGAATTATGTAACAGAATTTTAATACATATTGTAAAGAATTTTCCATACATTACACCTCTTCCATTATATTTCTCAACTAGTTTGACCAGTATACAGTTATCCTTTAATGCATATAGAAGATTTGACATAAAATTGTTTTCTAAAACTCCTTTTTTCTAAGTTTAAGAAGAAAAACAAACACATAAACAAAAGCAATTTATATTCATTTGGTGACTATTTGCCTTATGCTAGGCCTGATGTGTTTTCCCATTAAGCCTTTCAGAAGAAAGAAAAACAAAGAAGGAAAAGAATGAAGCTAGTGAGACAGGTTATTCCAAAATGAAACACTGTAAATTAGATGCCAGGTCTCTTACTGAAGCAACACCTCTGTCATTCTTAAGGATATTTCCAAATGATACAATTGTCAGATGTGCCCAGACCTCTACCAAGAATAATGAACCATATTACAGAAGTTCAGTGGAGAGGGAAAACAGCATGCACTCTTTTAAACCCTTAAAATCTTGTGAAATTTTCATGAATATTCATGAAGCAATTTTTAAGAGCAGAACCATATAACAAAATTTTTGTAGGTTGTATAATAGTAGTAGAGGAGTATAGACTTTGGATGAAGAAAAATGATTAAAAATTTTTGTCATTTAAAATAAGATGATTCATTTGGACAGTTGAGACACTGGCTAGAGTTAAAAATAAATAAGAAATAAACAGAAAAACAACAAGAGAAAGGAAGGGCCTGTCCTTCCCTAGAAGAAGCATAGACTCAGAGAGTAAAGCTTCATTGAGTATAGAAAATGTAAAATTGTAAAAAGGTACAACAAATTCATATAATGACAATATAAATACTAATTCTTGAATTGTACTCAGTACATAACTTTTTCTTAAATTAGTTCATTCAATGATAGACATTTTAATGAGTTCCAGGCTAATAAAATAAAAATACGAATCCTTGTATTTTGAACCTATTTGTGTGTGTGTGTGTGTGTGTGTGTGTTGCAATAAATGGCAAAACCTTTCCAAGATGAATCTGTTGTCATGGCTTCCTTTTCCCATTGCTATTCTCCCTGGTTTATTTCCCTTTTTATTGCCCATTGCTTTTAGAAGGAATAAATATTAATGAGTTGCACAATATAGTTTGTACTCCTCTGTTAACACTGGAGAGAGTAGCTACTCCCTATTGAGCAATCATCAGCAAGGCAGGGAATAGCTAGCTCAGCCACAAACCATTTCTTTTATATCCTTAGATAGCAGGAGTGTGTTCCTGAAAAAAAAATGCTATCCATTCACCAATGCACATCCCTAAGTGCTAATTTCAAAATTCCTTCTGGTGCTATCATTCATCTACAACAGCCTCGATGAATTAAGTGCTTAAGGGTTACAGAAAGCACACGTGCTACAGTCACTCAATAGTGTCAGTATAGGTGACATTTTATCCCCCATCTTTCTTTGTTAATGGAAGGTCCTGCATTGATGGATATGGCTTCTTTCCATCTCAGATGACAGGGATGAAATAAGGTGAAATAATGGTCTTGCTCCCCAACTTTCGAGTTTAAATGCTAGTATAGTAGAGCATAGCGGAGTTTTAAAGATTTATGACTAACTAAAACTGGGCTCAATGAGGGCAAGTGAGATCAGTGTTAGGCCTGAAAGTTCCACATCACTTTTAAAGACATGCAGGGACATTTCCAGTCCTCCCTTTCTTCTCAATTTTAATTCTAAATCTAGAAAACAAAGTTTTTCAGTACACATATGCTAGTATGCCTATTTCTCATTTTAAAGCAATATTTTTTGGCTCTAACGAGGTTCCAAAGATATGTTACAAATAGGGGTAGATTTCTTGGGGAGCCTATGAATCTTTAGGTTCAGGGCCCCAGAATGAGCACATGACCCTTCTGAGGTCCTAGAAAAAAAATTAATGAGTAGTGAATGCTTTTGTATTTGGAATTCTGCAGTCTTCTCCTTTTTCCTTGTCCTTCACTTCCTTCTCTTTCTCTTTTTCCTTCTCCTCTTTTTCTCTTCTATCCTTTTCTCTTTCTCTTTCTTCTCCTTCATTTCCTCCTTTCCATATCTTCCTTTTCCTCCTCATTTTGCTTCTTCTTCTCTTTCAGCTCATCTCTTCTTTCCTCCCCTGACCAGTACTGCATAAACTTTAGTGCTTAGAACATGGCTCCTTCACTCCTATATAATCCCTCCCAAAAGGACTCTCATTAACTGTGATAAAATCAACCTCTATTTACAATCAGTTATGATACTAATAAAAGAGATCTCTGACTATTCCAGACCTACACTGTCACCACTTTGATGGGAAATACTGATAGATTTTCATTTTTCTTCAAGCACCCAGGTTAGTCTTCAACTATGTATTTTTGAGAATATAGATTTTAGAGACAGGCCATTTACTTGATGAATCATGGTACAGAACCTTTATTTATTTAGATTTTGGTGTCATGCACACTCAGAGCTTAACTCGAGAGCACTAAACTAGCAGGATCCCAGGACTGTCCCCATGGCAGCCTTGTGAAGTGTCACTCTGAACTCCAAATTAACCAAGCTATAAAGAATAAGGCTAATGATAGCTAACAAATATCCAGATGACAGGGATCAAGGCTGCATTTTACAAATTCTATATTTAACAGTTAAATCTGTGAAGTCACTTAACAGTTGTTCAATAAATATTTGTGAGTGAATAAAAGAATACCAAATGGAATTCTTAAACCTGTGACATTTCAGTGATCAGACTGTGATCAATTTGTGGAATAATAAAACACACCCAGAAAAAATTCAGCATCAAGTCCTTGATTTCAACTGCTTGTTCTGTACATAAGAATATTTCTCCAAATAAGTGCAATAATTAATATAGGGTCTTTGTAAAGTTAATCAACATTGTCATCATCAATGTTAATACTATTTTTTATTCTAGAGTGGGTCTTCAGAATTTATATGGTGGTAGTTATAAGTACTTTGTGTGACTTCAAGTTGTTGAAGAGATTCTACTGTGTTTAGTGTCTTAATAAAATGTTACTCAATAGGTTTTATCCTTATTAGCTTAATGCCACTTATATATTGCTGTTAGCTCATCATTATGACTTTGTCCAAGACACCAATATGCACACTGAGTTTTATCTACTCTAGATAATAATTCTTTTACCAATGTCATTTATCTTTCTTATTGGCAAACTGGGAAAAACTAGAACGACACAGGGGGAGATAGGTTTGAAATACTCATATAATTTTGTTGTTTCTGTTCTCCAATTTTAAAAGTGTGCAATCATTTTCACACATCATTGAACAATATCAAATTGGAAATGATTGGCAATGACTCGACTTTTGTTGAGTTTTATGTTCTTAAAGATTACCCTTCACTCTAAAGATATTACAGAAAATGTATATTATCTGAGAAAATTTTCAGTCAAATGAGATTTAATTGATGGAGCCATTCAGTCATCTAGATAGTTTTGACATCATATATATATATATATATATATATATATATATATATACATACTTAATTGCATGTTATTTCCTTGATAAAATAAAAATTTCAGCCATATTTTGTATGTAAAGATGAAATCATTACTGGAAAATACAATATATGATGTTAATCTGCTTAAGTGTCAGCAGTGATGTGTGTTTGGACTGAATAATTCACATTATTAGCTTCTTCATAATAAACATTTGTTTTACAGTTGGATACTCTCATAGTCTCATAGATGCAGTTCACAATTAAAATAAAATGGCTATCTGTACTAACCTTTGATTCTGAGATTTTAAAATTCTAGTCTTCTTTTACTGGTATTAGAGCATCTATGTAAGAAAAATATAATACTTTTCTCTTATTTAGTACTCTTATTAGATTGATTAGATTTTTATCCAGCCCCACTTATATTCTCTATTGGATTTAAAAAATTTGTATCTATAATATTAATAAGTGACCTTATTATATTATCTAATAGTATATACGATGTAATGTACAATACCTATTCAGCACTTTTCTCTTTTTTCATCACTGTATACTCCTTACCCTTTTTTCCTATCATATGTTATTACTGATTAACCAATTGTATATTGCAATTATTAGTAATGTTTCATACACATACATGCTTATTGAGACTACCCAAATGTTTACCAAATTCTTTGCTCACCTTGAATCATACTCTTTCTAGATTCAATTTTTTTTCTTCAAGGTTTCTCCAGTGAAGGATCATTGGAGCTAAATGCTTTCCCCTAGGTTTTTGTTACACCTTGGCATAACTGACACCATCCTGTGTCCTATATTTGACTCGTGCCCTGTATTTGACCCAATAGAGTGAAAAATTACTCAGGGTACAAATCCCATGAGAAAAGCAGAATGAGCTGCACCCATAACAGGAAAAATTAACCTGCTCAACAAGAAGCAGAATACAGGTGTCAACCAAAATTAATGTAAGATTCTAGCTAAATTGTTTCCAACAGGATGTCTTGCTTTGCGTTTTTCTGATTTAAATGCCCTGTAATCCTCCAGTTCGGGGCCACTTGGTTTGACTTTGAAACAGAGATCTACGTGAGTGATTGCTGAGCCCAGCTAATAAAATCCCAAAATATCAATTTGGCTGCTTGGATTCCCATAGTGTCTACAAACCCAGTTCAGTTTTAATTTTGCTCATACATTTGAATGTTATACTGCTGGCTAAATACTTTTAAGTTAGAAATTAATTTCCTTTCAATGCTTTGCATATATCATATGTTATTTTGTCTTTCTTGCCAGCATTAAGGATTTCACTATCAATTTGTTAGCTTCTCTTATAATTAACATTTTCCTTTACTCTGTTCCTTTTAATATGCTTTTTATTTGATGAGCAAAATCTCACTACCATATATCTAGATGTAGATGTTTTATTTTTCCTAATTCTGTATGTTATTTTTAGTTAATTATTGAAATTTCTATTCTCTTTTCTTTTGGTTCTGTCAATCTATGCTTCCTTGTTCAACTTTTGGTGAAGATCATCCTGATTTTTCCTTTCCAATTTCATTTCTCAGTGTTTAATATTGAATACTTTCTTTAATTGTGTTTTCATTTTACTTGTAACTATTTAGCTCAAACTGTCAATACATGAATTTTTAAAAAAACTTCCAATTAATATATTTTTTCAGTTCTAGAACTTCTGTTTCTTTTTTAAAAATGGGTGTCATTATGACTCATTGTTTATATTTTAATTTTTTATACCTTTAATGTTTTAACAATGCACTTTAAGGCCTCTACCCCCTATTTTTACGACTTCTAATCTTAGAAGTCTGATCTTATGGCTTACTTTTAATTTTAAACCCTGTTTACCTAATTGTATAATTTGTAAATTTGGATGGTGCAGTTGGTGTGTGTGTGTGTGTGTGTGTGTGAGAGAGAGAGAGAGAGAGAGAGAGAGAGAGAGAGAGAGACAGACAGAGACAGAGACAGAGAGAGAGAGAGAGAGAGAGAGAGAGATGGGGATATTTTGCCTTTTGTTAAAACTTCTCTCTGCAGACTTTTTACTTGTTTTTTGAAGTTTCATAGTACAGTAAGTCCCAGACTTATGAACATTTGAGTTGCAAACTTTCCCAGATGTGAAGGGACCTCACATTACAAACATTGGTAGATGTGAACAAATCCCTAAAGGAGCACACGTGTCTGTGGAGACTGTCACAGTCGTGCTGCTGTTTGCCTACTGTGCAGTGCAACAGTGTACTGTAGTACAGGGCTCTGTCATAGCCCAGGATGTCCAGAGGCAAGAGGAAGAGCAGTGGTAATGTGGAGCAGACTGCTAGGAAAGGCAAAGCAATATACATTGTATATTTATATTAAAGGTGTGTAAGACTCAACTCAGTTCATCAGACTTAGGAATGAATTCAACTTATGAACTTTCTCCAGAAACAGAACTTGTCGATAAGTCAGGGACTTACTGCACCATTGTTAGACACCATTTCTTATATATTAGTTTCCAGTCTTATGGTCTTTGAATTCACAGATGTTAACGTAAACTTTAATACTGATTTGAATGCAAGCACATCATAATTCTTTAAAAAGACTTGCTTTTCCCCTAATCTGAGACTGAGGCTTCCTTGTTTCAGTATCATCTCCCTGCAAAGAACCAGAGATTCTCCACTCCCTTGTTGCCATAACTCTTTCAAGTTAATGCATTAATCCATTGTTTCTACCTGTAATCTGTTCCTGGCTAAAAGTTCTATGGCATGGTCCTTCTCAGGTTTACTTCTTCCAAGTCTTCACAATGGATAATATTCTTCTTCACAAAACCCACGCAAAAGTAACAACAGACAGCATCAGCTCAACCTTGCTGGTTAGTTCTAGAAGTCGTTTAAACAAGACTTTAGTTCTGTTCACACAAGCACTTAAAAAACATTACATCCTATGCCTTATGTATATGTGTCTTATAAGGGATGATTTCCAGGTAATCTAATCTTTCATATTGTTGAGAATAAAACAGAAGAATAATTTTAAATAGGTATGTGGAGGCAAATAAACTCAGGTGATGCATAGGGAACACAAAGCCAGCAAGAACCAACTATCATGATTTGTGTTTAAGGTTCTTTTGAAAGTAGCCTTAAAATGAAATTCAAAAAACTCTTCAACTATATACTAAAATTAGAAAAGAAAAAATGATACAAAACTGACTATAAATATGTCAGTTGACAACTCTTTGTTAAACATCTAATCAAAAGTACAGTCATAGAAGTACCGTGTTCATGTTGAGTTGAGTTTTAAGGTGTTTTACTAAGTTTTTCTTTGATTGCCTGTTTGGTTGAATACTTCTTGAAGTTTCTTCATTAAGTTCTGGTTTCAGTAAAAAGCTTCAGTTACCTCTGGGTGGACCACTAACTACCTTAATCTAATTCCCAGCAGGTGAGTTTTTATTAGCTTTTATTCCAACTGCTGGAACCTTTTGGCATCTCACTTTCCATTTAGCATTCCACTGATCACAGAGAGATTTCAGAGAGTAACGGCCTTTTTCTCTTGATATCCTGAGGCCAGACTCACTAGAATGATCGGATTCATTCAGGGATTTCTTACATTTTAATTACCTTCTAATTTTATTGCAATGCTTTTTCCATCTCATTGTATATAGATTGTGTTTCCAAAATGTAGTCATCATGTTTTAGTTCCTTTTTTGTGTATAATATTAAAATTAGCTAAGTAAAAGTATAATACATAGAAGAAATTATAAAATGTATGAAAAGGATTCACACCTAGATTAATTTCTCTCAACAAGTGTCCACAACAAAATTTTATGCACATCTTTGCATAATTATAAGGCCCAGTGAAAGTTTTAATCTGTAATTTAAAAATCTTTTTATATTTGTCTGTAACTAATATCTATATAGTGATATTATAGGAAGCCAATGAGCATGAAATCATTAATATTTCATGGAATATCTTTGATATATTTGCTAGCAAGTAGAAATATAGAGGGTAAAAGTATGCCACTCTCTTTACCAGATGGTTTAAGGATTGTATTAGGGAACCTATAGAGATTCACTCCCATTCCCATGATGCCCTGCTACAGATTTCTGATGCAAATGCCATATAAAATGTTCTCACCTACCTGTTATTTCATAAGTGATGGATAGGAAAGGTGCAGTACTAGACTTCAACGTGCTCTGATATGTACTTTCTGAAATAACAGGGAAATAGCACCATAAGCATAACCTTTCTTCTTTGCTTTTTTTAAAAACTGCTTTGGCTAAAGTGGGCTGATTTGTGGAAACTATGGATAAAAGACTACAATCCTAATGAGCTTGCTTTCTATTTGGGCAGAGTTTGGCTACATTATTCTCCTTATTTCTTTGATGAACATAGGAAAACACATGTTCTTCATTCATCCTTCTTCCTATTCATAGTTCAGTTATTCTTGCCCCATGCGTTTTGCCATTGACTCTCCAATCTATTTTTCTAGCACATTTGGCTTGGTGTGATTACACAGGATGACTGTAAGAGCTGTCCTTCCCAATAATCCCCATCCCAATGGCCCTGTCTAGACTTCACTGTGGCACCTTTGATGTGCCTTTCTCAGAAGAGTGTTCTTAAGCTTCCTATAATATATATCAATCGCTTTTAAGTCTTATGGCCTAAACCAATACTTTGAATTTCTTTCATTTAATTCTTTTCAATGTGTACCAAATGGAAGAATTTCTTGATTGCTGTAGCTGAAATCTACTTTAATTTCACTTTGAGTTTCAACATATACCCATGCATCCAATGATCAGCAATATTTTCATTAGTGTTCTAGGACTTTGATACAAGTATCTTCCCTATGGCTGAGGACTCTTATTTTTATATTTTGATAAGGGTAGATTTCACACCAGAATAAATTGGATAGTCTTCACAACCTACTGGATTCCTAATCAGTTAAGCGAATCCATCAAATGGTTTAACACTAACACTTCTAATTATAGAACTTATCGGGTCTTCCCTCTAAAGACCTGATATATTGGAAGTTGTGATGGCTCAAATACTGTGTGTGTGTGTGTGGGAGGGAATTATCAAAATCATGAGATTTAATTGCAACCAGCAGCACAATACAAATAAAATGCAGATGCATTCTAAGATCAAGTTGATACATATTTTGTCATCTATAGAAGCTATTATTAATTAATTGCTACACTATTGATATGACACAAACAACATGGCAAGTTGTGACTATTACACTAAATACTTTTTGTGAGTAGTTTAATCATGTGTTTTTTATTTTCTGGAAATTAAATACACTAATTCCATAAAAGAGCATTTTTCTGGTCTGTCAGTGTGGAATGAGTCAGTTAATAGTGCATAGGTAGATGAATAAAGCGAGTAGTGTAGCTCTGACATGCTAATGTAGCCACTCAATTTCCAATGTAAAGTGACCTTCCAAGAAAATAAAGGAAGTTTATGTGAAGTTTATATTACTTGATGTCTTTTTCATGTTAATCAGTTTATTTTTGAGTTAAAGTATTTGGTTTTGAGGTAAGATATTTTTAATACCTTGGTTACATGTGAAACAGGTCATACAGAACACAGTATGAATCTGGAAAAAAGAATACTCTAGACTTTGTTCATCAAATAAGTACAACATGAATTGCTCTTAAGGTGAGTTTTTTATAGTTATGTAGTCCAGGTTTCTTGAAATTAATTTTTTTTGTGTGTGTACACTGGGAATGAAATTCACAATCTCATGCTTATCAGGCAGGCACTGTGCCACTGAGTTATATCCTCAGTGGAAATTAATTTCTTATTAGAACTGGTTGGAGGAATTGATCTGATAGGTTTCTCTTTCTTTAAAAAGTGAACTTTTACTCTTTCATATTTATTGAAGAAATAAACTGTGAACAGTCTGCACAGCTTAGCCTAATTGTCTTCCATTCATACACACATGGTCTTTGCTTATCAGCCCTGGAATGCAGGTGTCCTAACTAGTTTCTTATTGGAACATGTTAAGTGCTCTAGATGAAAGAGGTCGAGGGGTGGGTACTCATAGAGTTCAACTTTTGAGGAGAAAATGTTGCACTTTTTAAGGAGAACCAACTGTTTTGGAGGCATTATAAAAGATGTTTTACTAGTCTTAGTATATGATACAAAGGGCAGAAATTCCTAAGCTATTTATATTCCACTTTAACATTATAAATATTAATTTTCAGTGAAGCAATTCTTTAATATTTATTGACATTTGCTTTGGAGTAACAGATACATCATCATGATATTCTTTCTGTGTTTCTTTCTTTGACTTTTATTTTTGGTATTCTGCAGTAGTTTGGGAGAAGCATGAAGGACTATAAAAATGATTAAAAAATCCAGTTGCAATTCAGAATTCTTAAGGATCCTTTGAAAGTAATAATCTACAAGACATAATTGACATTCAGAAACTAAAATCTATTCTACCTCCAGCCATGAAATTATACTACTCTGAAAAGACTGCTGCAATAAATCTACCTAGGAGAGTTTAAAAATGCAGCCATTAAAGTGGCCAAAAATATTAATGTACTAACATTGCATGTTTTATGCTACTTCCTTACAACCTCAAGATACATAGTAGTAAAATGTATCCCTAGGCTAGATTCCTAAATGAGTTGACATGCTCTGTAAAATTAGTGGATACAGAACAATTACTTTCTGGAAGTTGCAAATGCAACACTTTAGTGCTTATCTGCCATGAATTTCTGGTCACTAATGTCACTTCTTTTTGGAGCATAGGAGTCATATCTTCTCTATAGTTATTCTGATCATTCTTACTCAGATCCTTTGCCTGAAAAGTCTCATATTTTTTTCATTTGCTGGTGTCAGTTAGAATCTTTTATGCTTTTCCTTTTCCAGGCAGCACAAGTCTTAGGAAATTCCAAGCTACCCTAACCACTACTTGCCAGACACAACATGTTCATTTTTATTTGCATGATTTGTGCTTTGCTTTAACACACACTATTTCCTCTACCTGGAATAAATATCCTTGCATTCTTCACCTATTTATGTGTAACTTATCACATGGCGTGCCCATTATCACGTGACTCAAGTGCCACCTCCTCTATGACAGTCTCTGTTTCTGTAAATCCCCAACAGCCATGTGAAAACTTAGCTGTATTGTAATATAGCTATAGATTTGTTGGTGTGCCACAGTATTGGATTTAAGGACTTTCAAGGCTTGAACTCTGTATTGATGTTTCTGTAGCCTATCTTTTTACACATTTTGGAACTCTGTTGGCAGCAACCAATATACTTTGAATAGAATAGTGACAGGAATCCTGCTCTCCTTCAGATCAAGGGAGTGAAAAGACTGCTTAGAACTCTGCCTAAAATATATTCATATCAGTGCAGATTGAAGATCTAACAGTTCACTGTAAACTTGGTTCTAAAGTGACGAGACTTTAAAAATAACATTAACTTATAAGAATATATACTTTTGTTTTGGGCCATACTGGATTTATTTGTTTTTACATTTATGGCATCTGGCCCAAAAAGTGATATCAGGAAATAAAATTTAAAAAAATACTGTCAGACTATTAAAGGGGAAAAAATTACATGTATTTGAGTTAAAGCTTTATTTTATTGTACTCTTTTAAATTCTATATTTATTTCACTTAAATTCTAATTGAAAGCTTTCCTCAATATCATAATGAATTTATTTTTTAGTACATTTTAATGAAATGAGATTGATGTTTGCAAGGTTTTACCTCTTTTCTAAAGAAAAAGTTAGGCTTTATATACTTGTGCATACTTACAATGTAAGATTTTGTTATAATTTCTTAATTATTAGTCCCACTAAATTTGGGTGCAGAGATGAAGCAGCAAGGCATTTAAAACAAACAAAAAAAAATTAAAAAGAAGCTTGTCAGTAACTCAAAACTGACCAAAGACAGATTTATATTAAAACTTCTCAATAACCATAATGTGGACTAAGTTTACCATGGTGCACATCAACTACAATGAGATCAGAAATATGTTTTTTTTGGTTCTAATGTTCCTGTATATATGCATCAAAGGCCACCACATTACCCTCCGTGAATCAGTCATTTAGAAGATAGCAAAACGTACCTTCTTTGTCCTTGTGTGTATTTAAGTGGGAGAGGAGGTTATCATTCATCTGCACACAGTATACCTCGCGAGTCTGGATGCCGCCTCCACAGAGGGCAGTCTGGTTGCCTCGTCTTTTGTCTTGCTGACTGAGCAAAGGGTCCACGCGACATTCTGTCCACTCTGTAGTTCTCCAGCCATACCTAAATTAAGGAAAAGCCAACAATGATTGCCATGTTTAGTGACTGAAACATTTTTCCATTCCTCTCATATTTTGTTCTAAAAAATTATTTTAATCATGTTTTTCTCTGGACTCCACCATGGACTAGAAGTATGATGCAGAGTAAATTTCGATTCCTTGCTTACCTTCACTAGTGTCCCATTAGGAGCAGGGTTAAATTTATGATTCTATTTTAATTGCCATTTGTAAATATTTTATGAATAAAGAGAATGCTGAAAACATAAAATTTTATGTTCAATTAAGCTAAACCCAGTCCTGCCCTTTCTTGGTGCTTATAAACAAAAAGAGATTGAATTTGAGAATGGAAAACATTCTAAATGATGAATCCAAACATTTGTTTTGCATCTACAATGAATATCACTTCTTCACACTGCAGCAAAATTATAACCATGTTAGGATTAAAGGAACCATAACGAAAACAATTCAGAATTTTCTCTTTATTGTCAAGAATAGGAATTTGCTTCTCTCAGTCTCTGCAGTGCTGAGCATCCCCAATGAGTGCTGACAAATGGTGGAAAGTGCTGATATTTTAATCAGTGGAGCGTAGGGAAGACAATCTATGATGTGCAATTAAAGCTCCAATCAAGATCATGATCTGAAAGAAATGGTAGGGGATTGTCAGCACAACACGTGCTTGAAAGAGATAGCCAAGAACCATTTCCTGATGCACTTGAAGATAGGCAGTGATGGTGTTTCTCCATATCTAGGAAATGAATGCTCTAAAAGCCCAAAGAAAATGGCTCATGTAGCACTTTGAGTCACTTTAATCAAGATGCTTTCTCAGTAATCAGATTAACAGTCAGCATAAGTGTAAATGGACATGTCAGTGTTTATCCCCATTAGACAAAAAGTTTAAAGGGGCTCCTAGATGTCAGATCTGATGCTTTTTTCTGTTAGTGGTAAAGTTTCTTGTCAGTAAAGCTAAGATCCACACTGGTTTCGTTTTTGATAAGTGGAGATTCATGGCTTGGCAGAGCTGTAGGACTGGGCATCTGGAACCACACTCTTGACATCTGTTTCTAAAGGCAGGGCAACACTCAGGTCTATTCTAGATGCATGGAATTGATCCCTGTTTGCAAAGATAGAGTACAGAGAGGCGAAGCCAAATAATTCACTTGTTAGGGAACTTAAAATGATGATCACTTTTAAACTACACAATGGAATTTCAATTGAGGTCACTCCATGGAGTCCTGTGAGAAGAACAGCTTTCCAGTACTGTAAATAGGTTGTACATTTTAAGAAAAATGCTATTTCCTAAAAAAAGGCAGCAGAGAAAGATACTCAAAGATTTTATCTTTTTTGTTAATGGCGTTTAAATATAAGAGGATAGAGACAAAAATAGAAGAAATTCTCAAGAGGAAAAACAGCCTAAAAATTGTGGCAACTTCCTCGTGTGTCGTGTGTCATACAGGGAGGAGCTGCCAAACAGTGGGACAGGTGGGAAAGGAAGGAAGCCAGAGTTTTTATTCACTTGTTATATTGGTGGACAATGGGTAATTTCAAAAAGCTGCAGAATTGAAGGTCTCAGATAAATCATCACTACTTGTGTTATTTTTAGCTGTAATGGTAGTAATATTAATTTCCCTTCTCACTGGTTTGTGAAGTTCCCATTTTGTGCATGTTCTTGAAATGTGCAGCATATTCCACAGAAGCTCTTGATGAGATTTGTGCACCACTAAGAAACTAAAATTCACTCAGTTGCTTTATATATATTCTGTATTCAGATAAAACTGAATGACTGTGGTTGCCAATCTAGCTCACAATAATGTCTTGGGAACAATATTTTTAAGGATGGAAAAAATAGCACTCTACTGTCAAATATTTCTGAACGAATCTCATTTCACCTAGGTTCAAACATTTACTGGGTACTTGCTACATGCCACACTTTGTTGTATATTTTGATGCTAAAACAACAAATAAATAAAGATGTGGATATGACACCATACCCACACCTAAGATTAACAAACACAGTTTTTGTCTTTAAAGACTTAAAATATCTCATTATTTGGGGGTAGTTTTATTTAAGGGCCTCATAATAAATAAATTATAGATGTAGAAATACAATATTACTTATAAATACATAAATGCATAATAAATCCTATTTAATAGGATTTTATAGACTTTTTTTTTCCCGGCATCAGGGATTGAACTCACAATCTCAGGCTTGCCAGGCAGGCACTTATGCCGCTGAGCTAAATCCCCAGTATTTATATACTTTAAAATGGGTCACAGGAATCTATACTTTCAAAGTCTGCCTTACAAAATAGGGATTGACAAACTATAAAACCTAAGTACCAAATCAACCTGTCACTTGCTTTTGTAAGAAAAGTTTTATTGGAACACAGCCAAACTCATTCATTTACATACAGTTTATAGTGCCAGTGATGACACTGAATCACTGTAAGACAGAAACATGTGGCCTAATGTATTTATTATGCAGCCCTTAAGAAATTAAAAAAAACTTGCCAACTGGTATTATAGAAAATATATAAATGGAGAAATGCTGCAATGCTGTGAAAAGTTTAACTTTGATGATATGTGGAAGCTTCAATTTCATTCTGCAAAACCTGTTTGTGTGTGTGTGTGTGTGTAGAGTTTGGATAGGGATTTTTTTTTTGCTTAAACTGTACGTAAATTACAAAGCTTTGCCCTGCTGTTAAGTTGAAATTTAACACTGAGAGAGCACGGGATTTGGACACACTGCCCTAGGTTACTCACGCAGCACAGAGGGCGACTCCATCTATTTGGGCCGCACAGGCTTGTTTTTCTTCAAGTTCCGGACACTCCTTTTCGCTGCTCACAGGAAGCTGCTTGATGGTCCGTGTCCTTACCCGAGTGCCAGTAGGGGACGCCACACCCTGGCACGTGTTTGTGCACGGGCTCCATTCAGACCACTCTGATACCTGACACTCTTTGGTGATCACACAGGACTGGAAAGTCATTGGCAGCTTCTCCTGCTGGCAAAAGCTACAAAAGAGCATTGATATTCTCGTCATAGAGGTTCAGGCAGATGAGAATGCTGTCTTCTACAGTGGGCATTTTTATTACCACTTTGAGGCGTGGTTTCAATTTCATTGAAAATATATTAACATTATAACAATGTGTAAAGGCAGACTCAAAGCTAACATTTTCATTGCTTCCTATTTTGTAAGAATTGTTAAAAGATTTATAGGAAATAGGAAATAATGGAGTTTAAGGAAAATTAGCTGAAGCTAAGTTTACCATATTGCTCATTTTACTCATTCCAGATTTGTTTTTGAATAATGAGAAACCAAGAACTGTTAATGAACATCAACATCCATTTTGTTTAGTGATTTAAATAAGTATGCTAGGATAAATTCAATATTGTTTTGAGTAGAAAAAGTAATTTAATTTGTGCCTTAACATTACTTTTATATCATTTAAAACTTACAATTATGTTACAATTATAACATGTTGGTTCAACTACATCAACTTTTGTAATTAATAGTCTAATATACAGCATACATAAGCATGTCCTAATCAAATACATTATAAGTATTGGAAATATGCGTGTATTTATTTGTATACTATAAAGGTATCCCCTATGCATACCTCTAATATTTCATTAATGAACTATGTATGTTCAAATTCTATCTACTTCTATTTCTACTTAGAGTGCTAATGGATTCCACATCATCTACATATGAAGATGATATTATAGATGTCCACAGCTAAAATCATATGCACTTAGAGTTGATCTGGAGAGTATGATGGACTCGTGTTGACCCTAGCTGACCTCTTGTCCTGTCTCACTAACCAATTAGGTAAGTTCCTATGTGCAGCCTGTCACCATGATAGAGAGATCTGCTCCAAATGGGAGAATGCGCTGATAATTGTGACATTATTCCTGCTATCTATGATAATTAACTATTGATAGAGGCAGGTCATTTTCACCATTACAACTCACAGTCAGTCTTCTTAATCCTCCTGGCAGGCGCACAAAATTGTATTCACGGGAGAGAATTAGAGCTGAAAGATCAGTCAATTTGTCTGCACTGAGAGGGCAGAGCAGAGGATCATCTAAGGGTGGTGGCATAAGGACTATATGCTTCAGCTTTATTTCCCTGTGGTCAAAATACCATTTCTACTTAGATGTTATGAGCTGAACCCTGATGACATATTAGTGCAATGCTAGCCATGAACCAAAGCTTTCTCTGTGATGAATAAATTTTCACTCTCACAACTTTACCCATAAAAATAATGACCAAATGACAGACTCTATAGCATTTTGTTATAAAATTCATCTTAGATTTTGTAACCTTCCTGAAATTATCTTCATAAGTGTTAGCATATTATGCTTTATCTAATATTTAACAATATTTTATATTAATATGTAGTACTTTAATAAATTCATAGTTTACATCCAAAGGATTAACAATCTCTTTTAAACTTCTGTAAGAGATTTGATAATTGGTAAACTGCCTTCAGTTATAGTCTCTCTGCTCACCTGGTACAAGCTGATGTGTCAACTATGTTACAGATCATATTTATAATTTCACCTTCTGTGGGGAAAGTATCATTTGGTAACCAGACACAGCTTTGGGAAACTATTGGTACATCCTGGTCTCTGGTAGCATCTCGAAGAGTAATTACTGCTTGAAAAGATTCTGGCTTCTGTATTGCACTAAGTTCCTTAAGCTCCCAGACCTACCTAATATGAAACTCATCCTTTTGAATCTGAGCTATGCTGCATGGATTTCCAGGGGAATTCTCACCAGATGAGAAATGGCTGGCACTATAGTGAGGACAAATTCTGGTTCCTGTTCCATATCCTTCTAAGCACATTGGTATAAGTGTGACTCATAGCAGTCTTGTGAATCTGAATATTTAGTAAACCTTAAATATGAGGCCTAACTGATATTCCTTAATTTAATATTCCCAATAATCCTTTTATACATGTATCACTCTTAGTTTATTTTACAGGGAAGTAACCTGCTGGATGTTAGGGAAGATTATGTTGCTAATAAATTGTGGACTGGACTTTGAACCTAGCTTCTCTAACTCATTTTCTTAACCCCTCTGTCCTGTCTATTACAGTTTAAACTGGCTATAAGTCTGTTAGGACATTTACTTTAGCTGAGGCCAATGCCACAGTAACTGACACTGTGAATCAAGTAGTATGTATTTCACAAACCTACGCTTTGTATTATTTATGCATTTTGGAAATGTGCAGCTTATCCTAAGGCAAATTAATATATACTTATGGAAGAGTCAAAACAAATACCCTTCCCTAATAAGGGTTAATTTTCAACAGAGGTCCTACATATGAAAAAGTCACACAAACACAACAATAAAGTTAAACAGATTAACACAAACTTTTTTACATCTAAAAAATGCGACATTTAAAATATGTGTGCATATGCATATGTCCATACATATATATAACAAATAAAATATCTTATAATTTTATAATACCTCAAAGCTTTCAGCAAGTGTGTGATAAGTAACTCAAATTGGCAGTGGCTAACAACAGAAACAAGATTACACTAATAAGGTTGGAAGCATGTCATTGTGTAAATGGAAGCATAGAAGGTTAGATGAAGTGCAGATTATTATGATGAATTTTAAACTACATGTGAGAATCTGTTGAGACAAAGTCAATTAAAGGATAAACAGTATAATATAGCATGTGGGTGGGGGAAATAACAGATTTTTCTTTGACCTCAACATAGGAAGTTTGTGATAAGCAGCCGAAATAAGAGTGGAAATTAAAGATTTGGAGAAATTAAAGAATTGAAAGATTTGGAGCAAAAGGAAGATATTTATTTATATTTTAGATTCTGATGATGAGGTGAGGGAATGGATTATCAGATCATAAGCTGAAGAGGAGATCATCATGATGATGTTAACAAAATATTTAAAGTAAACATATATGAAGTGCTCACTGTTGAATATTTCTTAGAATATCCCATTTAGTTCTGAAAAGTATTTTGTAAATCAGAGATTCACTCTATGCATGCATATATATATATATATATGTTTTTATGCATCTATCTTTTTAGAATTTTCTTATTAGTATCTGTTTGCAGTACATGATATATTGATCATGGAGAGTCACTACATGTACATACAACATCTTAATTCTTTTTACTCTCTCTTCCTCTCCCCTTTCTCTCCTCTCCTGATTCTTTCTAGAAATTTTATAAATGCATCATTTTGAGGTTTACTTCAGTGTGGACATCTTGTTACACAAAAATATGTCATTTCCCCCAGTGTTATTTGGGCATGCCTTACTTCCATAGGCAAAGAAACATATTCAAAATATCTTTTTAAATGTCATACCTCTACTAAAAACAGCAAGGGGCTCTAATTCAAACAGATCTTGCTATTTATAAGGTTTATGAGAATGTTAACAAAGAGAATGATAGTAGAAACTACAAGCAATTATGAACTACAAGAAAGGTGGAATTAGGAACAATAAGACTTAGTAGATATTGAATGGGTGGGTAAAAAGAGATGAAGAAGTCATTAAAATTTAGAAGTATATATGTTTGGCAAATTCATAAAAGCTTCACAGTTCCTTAAAACTTTATACTCAGAGGCTCAGCTCCTCTCCTAAACATAAAGATGTTTATAATCAACTTTTTCCTATTAATTATCCCTATTCTCCTGGCCTGAAACGGAGAACATAGAATAAGGAGCAAATTTCTGATAGTTCGTAAGTAAGTTCAAAACATTGTATCTTGAATTATACATTTGAATATACATCTCTAGAATATTTCCGGTAGACAGAAATATGCAGTAGTCTGATCCAGAATTAAGGACCAGAGTTTTGTTGAAAATTGTGAAAAAAAGTATATGTACATGTATATGCATATGCACATGCACATGTATTTATGTGCGAGTGTATGTATACTTTAGAAACTGAGTTTATCAGTTCAAACCAAGGCCAAAGGAATAGAAAAGCACTCATGCAATGGATCTCATTTTAGGCCCTCATCATTGACATATGACCTTATAGTAGGCTTTGATGAGACTGTGAACAATGTGGTGTTTACTAATTTCATTTTGCACGTGTTACTAAGATGAAATTGGGTCACCATATTGTCCATGGCTACCACTTTGTTTGGCTTCCATCATGTATTTTTTTCTGCTTTATTTCAGTCATGCTGAATTGACATTATAGAGCCCAGGGGAACAACACATTGTAAGTCCATATAGTTTTGTGACACTATGCTTCTCTGAAAAGTCAGAGGTACGGATAATCTGTGCTTCTGCAACGGCATCCTAGTGGAGACCTTATGTCACTGTGACATTTACATGGTGTATTCAGGATATCCAGGTAGCAAAGACTGCCCAGAATGGAAGTTTGGCTTTGAAATAGAAGATGTTAACAAGTACACCTTGTATAAGATACAGAATATAGGCAAATACTGAAAAATTAAAGGATAAAGTTTAATATTGTGTTTAAAGATTTCCTCAGGAGATAGTAAAATAGAAGTTTCCCTGAAATTGGATAAACTATAAATTTTATTTTATGAACTTGGGCTAATTTAAATTATATTGCACACAGAAGAATGCTATCTCAAGTATTTTTCCTGAAATTATTTTGGTAATCTATTTAATGATCATAATGCCTGTGAAAACATACCTTCAATTTGAAAGTAGTACTTTTCATTTTCCAAAATACTGCTATGATTCTTTAGATCCATAAAGAGAAACTTGCATCCTCATAAGCTATTGGCGAGTAACAAGTGTTCTTTACAAATAAGTAGGCTGACTGTCTGCATTGGTATGGCAAGAGTGACACCTACATATCTCATATGAAGACTCTGCTTAATCTCTCCTTTCTCCCCTCTCTATCTGCATATCTCTATGCAGCAAGATATGGATATCTGAGAAATTAATTTTTCCTTTTTTTTCTAATAAGAATGAAAAGAAAAGGAAAAGTTATGGTTGAATGCTGAATAATATAGGCACACTGTTTCTACTCTCAGAAAATTAATGAAAGTGATCAGAAAAATTTATCATAATCATACTGAACTCTAACATAAGCAATATGGGACTCTAAAGGTAGGAGTTGTTTCTGGTGACTTAATCTAACTTAGAGTTTTTCTACTCAAAGCTTGAGCTGTTGACCAACATCATTGTCTTTGTGTCAGTTTGCTATACATGCAATTCATCAGATTCTCCCTACAATACTAAACCAGAATCTATACCTTTGCAACATCCCCAAGTAATTTGTGTGAATAAAAAAGTCTGGGAAGCACTGGTATAGAGATGATCCCTCTCCAACCACCCCCAAAGCATAAAGCATCCAATTAAATGAATCTTAATCAACATAATTCTTACAAACAACAGAAGCCGAGTAAAATAGGGTTTATTAACAGACAGTAAGTGGTTTATCAAACAATTCAACAAGCTAGTGGAGAAATTTCTAAGTCAGGTTTTTAGATCAACTTCTGTTCCTCAGAATCACACTGGCACTTCTTTGATTTATGAAGCTATATTCTGTTGCTTCTTTTATAAAATGCCAAAGGAAGTGAGCATTCTGTCTCTTCCTATTGACTCCAGTTTAAGATCCAAGATTAGTTATATCACATCAAATTTTTAGAGTCTAAATCACATCTAAACACCTATCATTTCCATTTAAATATTCTTTAAAGAAAAATTGACAAGCATTAATTTTAGTTTTATTCATTCATACTATAGGAATTCTTGCTAGGGCAGAGCTAGTAAAAATGTGATGCATGAGTAAAAGCAAATATTCTGAAGGGGCCTGCAATGCTTTAGGCACAAAACATGAAGATAAGCACTAAGCTCATTTTACTGTAATCATAACACTGCAGCAACACGCAGCTATGTGCTCAATGGTCTCAACTCAGTGCACAGGGTATATGCCAGTTTTGTTATCTTGTTCCATGGTGTGAAGTAAGTAGCATAACCTATGCAGTAAACATGAATAGTAGGTCCATGTTCTTAAGTTGGTAAGAAATGAAACCAAAAGAAAAATGACAACAAGCAACCCCAAATTTAACCCTATATCATATGTACCTTGAAAAGCTTTGTGGAGCCAGATGATTAATGAGCTAATCAACCCATGATACCCTCACAGACTACTCAATTGCAAGCTCCTCATGAGGCTTATTACCCTGTGATGAGCTCATATAACTTTTCAGAAATAGAAATCATTATGTCATTTAGGAATTTATTATCCAAAAACAAAAGCCATAGCAATAAGTCTTTCAAAAACTCTGGCATAATTAGTATATAATAAGCATTTAGAATATTCTTACTTTACTATAGAACATGCTTTACCTGTAGATATGTAAGTCAATTTGGTAACATTATCTAGGTAATAGGATTTTCTATGTGAAAAAATTATTTGAATTATTTTCACAATATGAACAAATCTCTCCAATAATTCTGGTGTGAATAAATGCAATTGGAGTTAGGCAGGTTAAAATATTCATTTTGTTTGTGTAAAGAAAAACTTTACATATGTAAGCTTGTATATTTGTTATAACTGCATGATCATAAATTTATTTTGAGAAAGTAATTTGTTCCAACAATTAAAAAGGTACTACTTTGATCCTAGTTGGCAAAGTATAATGGTAACTGGATTTAAATAACAAGAGTATTAGTAAAAAGTAACTGAGAAAAAACGTAACATGCTTTTCGGAGATGGATGCATTTTTTATATATGGTACAGATATGTCTGTAGTGTCATTGTTTATATTTACATATAAACAGACAATTCTTAAACTAAGAAATTTAGTCAGAGAAATATATATATCTCAGTAGTCTTTTTTTCAATCCTAACACATGGCCCAGTAGGATTTCTAATTTTTCTGAGCTCCCTATTTATATCATGGTAGAAAACAATGAATATTGTGTTTATACTCAAACAACCCAAGACATTCCTAAATTGCAATTTCTTGTGTTGCCTGATCTTGTATTCTTTTCCTAAATAAAACTGTATAACCCTTAAAGTTTCAGAGATTAACCTAAATCCAGATAGGCTTGTCTTTTCTGAGTGAATTAAAAACAAAGACTTCCAATTTTGACTGTATTCAAGTTGCACTCCTGTCTTAAACATAAAATTACATTTTCTACAATTGATGCATTATTTATCAATTTTAATTAACAGTTTTACAAATCTGAATTTTATCTGAGTAGAATCAATAATTGTTATGGAAGCAAAGTGCATGCACATTAAAATCATTCTCTGTACAAAGACAGTGGTCTTTCCCCTTGCTTCAGTAGTTGAACATCTTTTTGTTGAGCTGTAAGGGAACATTGCCAAATGGTGTCACCTGCCAGCTGGAGCAGTCATATGCTTCCTATTAAAGCTAAGGGCCATACTGCTGGTCAGCAGCTGAATGAGAGGAAAACAGCATGGTGCATGTTTAGTAATGGGATAAACTGCTATAGCAGTGAGGTTTCCCTGAAAGAGCCAGAGCATAGATTTTCTATTCTTCACACAGAGAATGCTTGCACACAGCTGCCTGCTTATCACCCATGCTGTTTGAGGTGGTGAAACATGGTGAAAATTCATGGCATGATCCCAATCCATCCCAAGGAGAAACTTTACATTGCTTTCTAAGACAGGGTAAAAGCTACCCACCAGACTTCACAAGTGATGTTCAGCGCCAGGCTGGATTTCAGCAGCTATTTTCATTAAAGGCACAATTTTGCAGTAGGTATTTTGCCTACAAAAGCTATGTTTTTAAAACTTGACCAAAAGAAGAAAAGTAGGAAAACATAACTACAGGGATATTTTATATATCAATTATTTAAATATTTGCTAAATATGAATTAAAATTGATTATCATATAATTTTAAGACAAATGAAATAGAGAGAAACCATTTCATATTCCCACATCATGGAACAGAAGTTAAAGGCTAGAAGACTTTGGGACAGCAATGATTGAAACTCCTCTCTATATTGATCAGGAAAGGGAATCTATTAGCATTTACCTGATTTTTTTTCTATTTACTTGCACAATCTGGAGGCATAGGTATTTGTAGAACCAACAATACAATGCAATAATAATTCATAAAAATGTAAGGAAAAGCAGTGAAACTTTTAAAATAATAGCACATTTGCTTGTTTTTGATCACCAATTCCAAGATACTTCCGTTTCCCTCTTTTTCCTAAATTTTTACTCTCATAATAACTGACTTTAACTAAACTAATTACAGACATAATTCTCATTCTATTTACCCCAAACAGAATTCAGCGTCTTCCCCTGAAATTGTTTCACTGTACATCTTCCCATTTTTCTTTGTTGTCATTGCCTGTTCTCAGTGCAATTTACCACTAATGCATTTACAAAGCGTCTTTTCAAATCACGCAATGATCTTCATATTTCACAACCCTGACTAACTATTCTGCGTCTCATGACAAGATTAGGAGGATGGGCTGCCATTTTTCTTTACTGTGTCCTTTCCCACGCTATCTCACAGTGCTCTGCCAGAAGGGTGATTCTGACAACTTGATACTCATTCCATTTATCATGTAATCAAGACCCTACAGTGACTGCCTTGGATCAACTCCATTCAGTTAGAACCATTCCCCTGGACTTTTGTTTGTCCTTCCCACCATCCTGTTACCTCATAGGTAGGAAAGTATGGCATGTCTTGACCTCCCTACATTTCTTTACACTTCTTGATTCCCTCTTTTTTTTATTTTTTGTTTTTGTCTAAATTTTTCAAAGACCTGTTTAATCCTATGAAACTTTCATGGAATTCTGATTGCAACATGGGAAAAATGTAAAATATGGAACTGACTTCAGGCAATAACAACTCCAGAATGGTAGATCCATTTTAACAGTGATCCATGTGACTAGAGATAGAGCTAAACCAGGAGAATGGAGCCTAGGAAGGTTTAATAAGAGGTGAACTGGTTTGGTTAGGGTGAAAGACAAATAGAAGTAGTATTCTGCCTCACATAAGAAAAAACCAGAAGTACTATTGTTGACTATAGCTGCCCACTATGTAAAAAATTGCCTAAAAGAGAGAAGGTGTGGAAGCACTGGGGTGGTGTCCAGGGGAGCGTCTACCAGGTTTGTGCAGTATGGCCACAGAGAGGGAGGCTGGACTGTAACCTCTGTTTATGTACAGACTCTCATGTAATCTATTTTTTAAAAAAAATTGATGGGGCATCAATGTTTAACTTGTTGAATTAAATTTTGTGCTTCCTAAAGAAATTTTAAATCAGTGTCAGAATAGGTAAAAAAATTACCCTGAGGTATGTGAAAAGTTTTTCATATCCATTCTTTGTTTCAGGATCTTAAGGAAAGCACCAACAGCCCCATTCTGCTTTTGGTGGACAGCATTTCACTTTTCTATTTTATAAAATGATTGGTGCATGATTAGGTGAGAAACTGCCATTAAAACTACTTGAAATGGAAATTTAAATTAAATAATATGAATAAATTGCTCTTCAGTTAATGTTTACTAGTGCTTGATTTGAAGAGACTGACAGACTTCAATATTTTATTTTTTTAGTAGCAACTCTGTTCTCTAGAAGCCATCTTGTTCTTTCTTTACCTGAAATTATTTTCTCCTTGTTACAACCAGAGATCCTTGGTCATTTACTGTCTCTCAGTCCTCTTTAATTTCTGCATGTGCAATCACATTTACTCCACTACTGGATTTTGTATTTCTTCAAAGGCTGAAGTGTTTTCTTTTATTCACTGTGTATTATTCATCAGTACTAAACAGTGTATATGCAATACATACTCAACTCACAAGTCGCATGATGCAGACAAAAAAAAAAACAGGAAGAAATTATTATCAGTGTTGTAGGTGACGGTAATAAACAGTATTTTATTTGCAATAAAACTGGATATGAGTTTGCTGAATTATTTCTACACTGGGAGAAATGGAAACTATATCAGTTCAAAGAAGATACTGTTTGCCTTTTCGTAATGCACTCTCACAGGTTTTAGAAGTCTCAGGGAAGATATTCGGAAATATACTTTAAAACTCAACATCTTTAGACAAATTGCAATAACCAGGAAAGATGAAAACACATTATAACTGTATAGGAATTCTTGCTAGACTATTTGTTCAACTTATTGGAAAAATGTTGATAGTTGGCTACATTTCTATGTCATCATGTCTTCCACTATGTTTCAAGATGTTTACCTTGTAATTTCAAAGATATTTCTCCTTAGTGGTAGAAATCTTTCTTTTTTTTAAATTACAGAGTTACATGACAGTTATGTTTAAAGGAGATTAATTAAAAGACATGACAAATTTACTGTTTAAATACCTATTTGATGTGTTATAAGGCATGAAGACATCAAGCTGTAAATTGAGGTATAGCCTGGAGATTAATAATTATAAATATGAAAAGAATATCATGGTTCAACAAGGATTGTGGACATTTATCAAAACTAAAATAAATGAAAAGATATTTTCAGTTAAAATAAAGTTTATTTCATTGCAAATATATTTCAAGTGTTACAGAAAATCTAATCAACATTTAATGTTAGATAAATGAAATAAATCCAACTTTTATTTCAGAGGAGGAAAGTAATGTATTAAACAGATGCATATGACACTTTTAAATATATAGGTTTACATTTTGGTGAAGGAGGACCTACCACAATGTTTTATCTTGTTACATATTTTATAATAACTGATTAATAAGGATATTCTGAAGAGTATGTTCAAATATTAATAGTTAACTGTGTGCTAAGGCAAAAGACCTCTTATATTACTTCTGAAAGTAATTTCTTTACATTAAATGTTTACACATTAATAAATGTTATTGTTAAAATTCATTGATATTAATAATACATATCACTGATTTAAAGATTATTAAGCACTGAACTTTATTATTTATCAAGAAAAGCTACTATGCATGCTGTATTTGTACTCAAATGTTGTATTTGTACTCACTTGTATTATAAATTTATTGATTTAATAATATTTTAGTACTATTTAATGGGTTTTAAACTTTATGAAAGAAAGTAATTCTCTCCTTATCCCTGTCTCTCATCTCTCTGTCTCTCTCTCTACACACACACACACACACACACACACACACACGGAAGCATTGCACATGCAAGAGTAATCCAGGGTGCATAGCTATGATTGGCCATAAAATATCAAAATGAAATACTCTCTCCCTCCCTCCCTCGTGTGCTCGTTCTCTCTCTCTCTCTCTCTCTCTCTCTCTCCCCCTTCTCTCTGAAAGAAAATATAATTGAGACCCAGAAAAGTTAAGCACTTAGCCAAGTTCATAGGATTGCTGGTATAGCCCCTCTAGCTGCCATCTTGGGAGTCTTTAAGCAGCTTTGAGCACCACATGAGTGACTCCAGTCTCAAACCAGTAAGTGCTGAACTGCCTAAGGGAAAGGTACAGGACTCTTGCTGCTGGGATACTGTGCTCCTCCAGGTGGCTCTCCTGAACAATCTCCATAATGATCTCATGCTGCCCCCATTCTCCATAGCACGGTCTTCCTAGGGGCCTGCAGAAAAGACTCTTGCCTATAACTGATTGTGACAGTGTAGGACCAACGCTGCAAGCTTCCAGGGTGTACAGGAGTGTTAAATTGGCACCATCACTAGCAAAATGGTCAGTCAACCTATTTGTCACCTACTAGATTCCTGGATCCCAGGAGATGGAAGGTCCCAGGGAAAGTTCCCTCACTAGGCAAAGGTGAAAGGGGCAGCAGAAGTCATCACGGAAATCACTTCACAAATCCTTTCTCAGTCTTTTCATTTTCCCATAATGTAGAAGTGGGTATGAGTGTCAAGATCTGTATCCATAATTATGTATGTTTCCTGAACTTCATACATAAACGTCCTTAAACAGATATGTTTAAGGTATTTATTTAACTGCATCCATGCACGGTATCATTATGGGAAGTGACTTTACTGGGTCATGCACTTTGACAGTACTTCCAGATCATCCTACTACAGGGCAATCATAATTTATCTTCCAACTGGCAGGGTATGAATCCCTTTTCATCATGTCAAAATCTGACATGATCAAAATTTTATGTGTGTATTTTAAACCTGAAAGTGTGTTAGCAGTTAACTTTCCTTTAACTTTTCAGCTCTCTGAATGTTACTGAGGATGAACCTCTTTTTAGAAACCACTTGATCTTATCCTCTTTTTTATTTTGCCATATGGTAAGAAGAGCAGCAGTTTTACTCTTTCCTCAAGGTTGCCTCAACCCTATGTGTTGAAGTTTAGTCTGCAGGGCTTTTGCTCATATTATGATCTCACTGACATCTGTAGAGATGACAATTTGCCAATAAAAACTTATAATCCTGGAGCAGTTAAGTATGCTACAGTGTTGGGTAAGTGGAAACTAGATCCAGTGAAAATGCAAAGCACCTTGCAATTTTCTGGGTATCCTGCAAGTCTGGGAACATGGTTCTACATGAAAGACAAGCTGCTATGTGTTGCTTATCAACACTAAGAAGCATGCACACTATTTGGCAGAATTCCTTGAATCTTAGAGAAAGCCCATGTTTTTATCTGTTTTGGTCTAATCCTCTTCTTTTTTTTTAAATTTTATTTAAAGAGAGGGGGAAAATAAAGCAAAACAGAAAAAAAAGGGTAGAAACAATACAGAATTTCAAATAAAAATGGACAGTAAGAAATCACTAGTTGATACATTACATATTGTCTTCCTGGATGTAGTTGTTCAAGTTACAAAATCAAAGCATACAAAGTGGACGTTCAAACAATGAGGCTGCAAACAGCTCCATTCTCTGATCCAACAGAAATTTAGCTACATAATTATCATTCCTATATCCTTAAATATAGATGCAGTTGTATCGTTTAGAGCACTTGCTTTTCCTCCGTTTGCTTTTTAAGTCCATTATCTGTTTAGTTATATCATGTTTCAGGTTCTCAGTACCTTGCTGATCTGTTTTGTTGTTGCTATTACTTCTTTAAAATTTTTTTATTTATTATTATTTTTTATTTTATTTATTTATTTTATTTTGAAGGTAGTAAAATACAGCAGAACAAGACAGGACATAGCCAGCTGAGGCAGTGCAGTGAAATTGGCACAGAACCTCACAGCAGGCCACCGGGACAACAGCAATAGGCACAATAGTACATCTGGTTTTCTTCACAGTAGCTGTTCCTTCAGTCAGGCAGAGCAATATCGAAGGAAATACCGAAATTACAAGAAGAGAATATTGAATAGAGCAATACCATTGATGAGAACAGAGCAAAACAAATAAAAATATTTGCCCTCAAAGAGATGGCAGAAGAAAATCCACCTTATTTGCTATATCGCATATAGTCAAACTCGCAAGACATGCTCAGATCTCTGGTTCTCACTTGCTAGGGGGTGGAGGGTATTTGATTCTTAGCCCGCACCCTGGTAGCTCACAGCTGCTCACCAGAGGGGTGAACTGCCTGCCCGTTTTCCCAGCACCCCAAGGTCCAACATGGCACGTTGCAGATCTCAGGAAACACTGATACAAAAATATGGAAAGCTTCATGAATTTCATCTTTGCACAGGGGCCATGCTAATCTTCTCTGTATCGTTCCGATTTTAGTATATGTGCTGCCGAAGCCAGCACTCTAATCCTTTTCTAAGTAAAGTAGGTAAATTCACAGGAGTGAATCCCACCACAAAATATATAAACATTTTCAGCTTATTCAGGCCTCACTGCCAGTACCTCTGAACTTGGCTGTATTTTGCATTAGTGGAGCCAGACTCACGCGACAATCACAAAAAGGACTTTCAGCTTTTTTGTGAAGTCAGACTTTCTCTTCATTTCTGAACTATAAGCCTACCTGTCATGGATGTCATTCAGTATTTTTCTCCAGCTGCCTCAGTGCCTGTTCATGCAAAGGGTAGCCAGGCTGGCAAGGATGAAGATGAGCTATGGGCCAAAAACATGCACGTGCTTCACTGAACTTCCTGGATAAAGTCACCATAAGTGTCCATCCTATTGGCAGGGGTGGACAATCCTTAGCCACACTGCAACACCACACTCTGGAGGAGCAATTGTGTGACCAGTGACACGCAAACACTGAACTCCTTTGATCCTGGAAGAGGCAATAATATGATATCACTGGAATGTACTATGATTTTGGCTATGGATTTTTCTACTGTGTCCATCATGCTTCCGCCAGGTGTCCCTGTAGGGATTTATGCAATGCCTCCTTCTCAGACAGGGCATCCTACTGCCTGAATAAGGATCTTATTGGATGTCAAATGAGTGAAAGCCATGGGATAACCATCATGGAATCCCCTGGTCCTAACAGATACCCTCAAACCTGAATGTAATTAACTCTAATTAAAGAAAAATGGTAGAAAGAAGTTTTAGTTAAGGTGTCAACAGGGAAATAATCAGTGAAATAAGGATGCTCTATCTGAAACAGCAAAAATATACAGTACTATTTTTCCTGGAGCCAAAAGATGTAAAAGATGTGGTTAAAACATATGGTGAATATTTACATTAAAAATAAAAAATATATGAAACATTGCTATCAACCCCCCTCAAAGTACTCTTACTTCTAAAACACTTATACCATTGTCCTTGACACTTTATGAAGACATTATGGGGGGCCTCTCTGGGGGTGTGCTTTTGAAGCTGCCTTGATGTTCTGAATCTATTCAAAACATCTATGGTAAGTTCTGTGAATTAAAGCCATTACAGTCTGTTCTTATACACCTTCATCACCAAATCTTCACTGTGCAACTTCTGGATGATCTCTAGAGTCAAGATGATAATGAAAGGTAAACATTGATTGAATGAGAACACTGAGGCAACTAAAGACACTCATGAAAGAACTGAAGATCAGAAAGTGGCAAGGATGATGGGACACAAGTGTTCAAACCAAAGGAGCCTTCTGAAGGGAGTTAATGTGACAATGTGTCTTTTGCAGTAGTAAACCTTTTAAAATATTTAAACATTCCCCATATTTGATCATACCACCTATTCCTGGGAATCAAAAGTCAGCATGAGGAGTTACGGCTAATGATGTACTTGAAAATTTTGAGTTGCCTATACCCCTGGCTTTGGAAATTCTGCTTTATAGGTTTTATTTCTCAAAAGATGAACAGTTCAACTAGGAAACAATATATATTATGATGTGAAAGCTGTGGAGTTAACAGGCTGTTCTCGAATTTTCATACCAATAAATCAATTGTCAAAGAAAGGGGAGATTTATTCAGTTTGGAGCAAATCAAATTGCTGCTCCTAACAGGCCTGTCTACTTGTGTTATCATGAGTATTATAAAGGCAGATCCCTCACTCACACCAGTAGAGGAGTACAGTTTTTGGATAACTCCATTAGATAAAGGACACTGAATAACTGATGTTCCAGTTGAGAGTAAACATAAAATTGAACACACAGTGACAGCACAAAGTTATATTACAACACAGTTTTGTGACCAATTACAGAAAGCAAGACTGTGCTAACTTTTCTACCTTACTCAGTTATGTCTTTATGTATTCATTTACACTAACTATATTATTTCCCCCTCTGCTTTATACTTTAGGGCTGTTAACTGTAGATAATATAATGAGTATTTATGAGTAGATCAGTTTGGATGGTAGCTAAATTAGAGGAGAAATAAGTATCACTGAGAGATGGAATGCAGCCACTAATGAGACTTTAGGTTAAGGAGCTGAACATATTTGCCTTTGTAAAACAGACAGATTAATTTCGATAGCATACTACTTATATCGATATTGAGATATTAGAATGGAACCAAAGTTTATGAATACTGAATTTCTTAAATAGAGACCAGACCATCTCAAATACCATAGTCTGTGATACTCTATTCTAATCATCTCATTGGCACATGTCATTTGCACATCAGAGGCTGGAAGGATAAAAATAACAGATCTCTGGCACTCTTGTTTCTGTTACTGTATGTTTTTGATACGTAATAATTACACTCATTCTGGGGAATTGGTACATATATACATATTACATCTCAGTCATTTTTATTTCCCCTTTCCCTTCTCACTGTCCTGCCTTCTTCCATTCCCTTGCTGCTAGAGAGTTGCATATGTGGCTTAGATTTCTTAAGGCAAATGCAGCAGTATATATCTTGGAAGGGATCTAAACACAACTGCCCATAACAAAGGGATGTGACTGCATCCTAAGGAGGAGACGCCTATTTACTTATTCTTTATTAGCAAGAGAGCATCTTTTAAGGTGCAAGAGAGTGCTTTTAAGGTGTTGAGTAGTGAGCGATGGGCAGAGGCACGGGACTGGTATTAAAGCTGTTTCCCAGTGCTACAGGGTAGTTTTCTCTGCTTTCTTTTCTGGATATACACAGCACTCAACCTCTCTTCTTTGACTCCCAGGAATTCTGCATTCTGCCTAGTATCAATAATAGACCTTTATATCTGCTTCCAACTAGCTATTGTAGACTTTTGTTTGTAGCCAAGTTGGACTCATTTACTAATTTACAAATAAATTCACCAACATACATAATCACTGCTTTGGCAAAATTCCATGCTATAGACTTTGATTTATATTGTATTCATTCTGTTTAGAAGTGGCTCACCATTTCTTAGCTTGATCTGTAGCACAAGACTATATGCTTTTTTTTTTTGGACAATTCTCATTTGCCAGTTTCTAATCTAATGAGTGCAATTTTAGTAAATGTAGTCTGTCTGAAATAAGTGGAAGAAAATTGATTTAATCCAGATTCATCTGGTCTCACAGTGTATTATATCCATCATATTAAATAATTTTGACCTCTGTGATTTCCTTATTATCTTAATTATTTTAATGGAAGAAATCCATCAAGAAATTATATGGTGTTTATGTTTTCTTCTATTTTCCCCTGCCACTTAATATTTAAAACATATCTCATTGCTACTTGTTCCTGTTCTGTGCACAGATTCTAATCTAATTTTCAAAAATAATTCTCTGTCAATGAATTCTTGTCTAAATGTTACAGTGCTACTTATTGAATAGATTTTCCTTTATCAACTGGTTTGTAATACCTTTTGTCATATAATAAAAAAATTAAACAAATATTTTCTAATTTCTTAAGTTTTATACACATTTCTATACTGTGTTAAAAATGTAAGCACATTTTTAACATTACTGATATTTCCTGTGCCAGGTAAGATGATATATGCCTATAACTCCTGGCCACTCAGGAGACTGATGCAGGAGGATTTTATGTTTGAGGCTAGGCTAAGGAAAATAGTGGAGATTGTTTCTCAAAGTAAAACGTTAAACAAGGAGCTGAGCATATAACTCAAATGATAGAATTCCCTGGCTTTGATCACCTAATACAGGAGAAAACAAAAGGGTCTCTGGCTCTGCTTTTAACACAATTGCTACTCTTTGTTTCATGATGTTTTTATGTTTCCCAATTGTTTTGCTTTTAAGGGGAGAATGTATGATGTTGCACTGGAACTTGGTTGAGAATGGTGTTCTGATTTTGTCTCTGGCCTCCCTCTAAGGTAAACATTATTAATGCAGGTGTTTACATGCCTGACTAGCAGTGACAGATTATGCCACAAGTTCTGTAACAATATGGTCCAAGAATACTCACTTCATTGCTTTATCTGGTCCACAGATGATATAAGATTAAAGAATCATAGTTGAATTTAAAATTTCTAGAATTTTTTCTCAGTATTTCTCATACATGAAAGGGGATCAGAAAAAATTAGGTCACATTGCTTATTTTCTCTCATTCACTTAAATGCCAGAAAGTAGCTCACTTTTAAACTCTTATTCTTTTCCTATTAATTTCTATGTTCCCTTCTCCCTTTTCCTAGTTTCTCATCAGCTTTCTTCAATGTCTTGTTTCATAACTCCCCTCAAAACACCTGAGAAATATGGACATTTGGTTGTTCTACTTACTTTTCTAAAATAATATATCCAGGAAAAATGTTAAATAGTATAAAAGGTAAAAGAAGGTTGTGAATTCTCACAAGTAATTTTTATGAAATAATATGTTTATTTTAAATATTTTTTTAAATTTAAGTGCAATTTTTATCTATTTTGCATGGAAAAACAGAATACAAATGCTAAATACATAGCCTAAGCAATATTTTAAAAAACATTCCAGTGATGGTCTATTGGTAATTTACAGGTTTACTGTAAATCACTTTTTAAACAAAACATAAAGTCTACAAACCAGGGTTTTCTGGCCAAAAGAAACTTCTAATTTGGTCCATAGTATTCTGGCCTCTTTTAAGTTCTTTGCATAAATATATGCTTCCAGCATGCACTAGAAGTTGGCAGAAGAATAGTTTGCAACACAAACATGCTTTTTTTATTAGTTCATGTGTGCAGTATAAAATGTTTCCATTCCTTGTGCAGAGCTGGTACATGTACATACATATCCCAATTTCTTTTTACATCTCTTTTCCTTCTCTCTTGCCCCCACCAACTTTTAATCCCTTTGCCATTTAAGAAGATCTATCTTCCTATTTCCTATTATCTCTTTTTATTTTGCTCTTTATAATTTGGGATTCTCTCATAATAGAAACCATGGAATATTTATGCTGATGCATCTGATTTATTTCAATTAACATTATAGTCTCAATTTCTTTATGCAACTATTGATAAACATAGGCTACTTCCAACATTTAGCTATTATGCTGCTATAAACAAGAGTATGTATGCATCACTGCAATAACGTCTGTTTTGAAAACACACATCTTAAATAAAAGTCATTATATTAGCTATTCAGGTATGGCAAACTAATTTCTGCTTTCAATTATTATAATCATGTTTCAAAGAGGTTTTAAAATTTTTGTGTAACACCTTTCTCCTTTTAATAATTATCCTTATACATGCACATTTACTCATTCATTTAACTCTATCATTGTAAATCACTCCCAATTCTATTGGAAGCACACAGATTATAATTATATTAAATGAATGTCAGCAGAGACCACAAATAAGTAAATAAATTTCTAACATTTTTATTATTTTCAAGGACACTAAAACTCCACACTACATAACATTCCTTTTACACAGATTAAAAGCAATCACCAGTGCCTTTGTTGTTACATTAGATTTACCTTTGTTAGATGATAATGTCTACCCAATTAGGAAGTGAGCTAGTATAAAGAAAATTAACCATAATGTTTTTTATTTAAATGCTTAACTTACCCTTCTTTAGGTAATAGGCCATTTAAGAGATCTAGAGTTAATTGAAAATTGCCATTATCAAGGGTCTTTCTTCAATTAGTAATCAAAGGAAGAACATGTATTACTGTATTTCAAAACCAATAGGTCTCATTGCAGATCCAAGCTCCTCTAGGAATTAATGGGGCACAAAGTCTAAATTACTAATGCTTTCACTTCCTGATACAAGATTCAATTTGTATAGATTTTGTAACATGGTCAATGTTATGAATATTCTCATCTTTAATTATTTTAATCATAGACTATTCTCAATCCAAAGCAGACAATCAATTTGAGGTTTCCTAAGTATTTGCAGAATTCTAAAGATAGGACTTAAGTATTATATTGTTGTTGAATGCCTTAATATTGATCACTTTTTAAATTCTGTACTAAAATTAAAAATAATTGTTTCAGCAAACTTCAATGTATCCCCCAGGAACAATATTATCGATTGTTGTCCTTATTGAAAATTTGTTCATGCAAATAAAAATATGATGCAAATGCCATCACTGGCACAAACACTGAAAAAGGTGAGACAGATAACTGCTTTGTTGTCATCATAACTTCAAAGTTTACTGCCACTAAAATACTGTTAAACAGTTTTTAGAATTAAAAGAGAATTACTAATGTGGATAAACTTAAGTACATGAATTTCCTAGTTTTATTCTAGTAATAAAAGAGAATTACTAATGTGGATAAACTTAAGTACATGAATTTCCTAGTTTTATTCTAGTAATAAGTAGATATATTTGGAAATTTTTTAAAAAGTTGTATTCATATCAGTAAGGGGAAAAATCACCTCTAGAGTATTTAGGGATAAATGCAGTAAGAAATAGCCATGATCTACATAAAACATGTATGTTTTTAAAACACAATACATATTATAAAAGGAGTAGAAAAAGAAAATTCAGTCTTGAGGAAAATTCTAGGGACCTTAAATGTACTCTCTCCTAGTTTAAAGTCAGCATAGTTTTTCTTAGAGATAGATGTGAAAACCTTACTGTTGAGTAGGAAATCATCAGGGAGAAGGAGTACAAAGTGGAACATCATTTCTAGTATAGCGTAGTACTGTATGGTGGCTGTGAAAAATCTACATGGCATTGAAAGGGAGCAGACAAATGGGTCAGGTATGTGTTATAGAGAATCTATAATTAGATTCCAAAATAATCTGAGAAATTTCCGTTTCAAATAAATGGAGAACATGTGATACATTTAAAATGGCTTCCATGCTACCATACATCCAAGGGAAAGAAAATGATATATGAAGCTGTCTTACACATCCATAAAATAAAGTCTAGACTGATTAAAGCCATAAATTTTAAATTAAAACAACACAGTATAAATCTTCCAAGGAAGTCTAGGAGACTGTATAATTCATGATTAGGATTGCCACTTTAAATTCAACTAACAATGTGGATACTGCGATAGAAAAGAAACATATATCTTGTGTTTTAAAACTTAAACATAATAGTCAAAGGATTACTGATAGATTTGAAAACAGTTCATGAATATTATAAATATTTAATTATTAAAATAATATTAATTACTATAAATTAGGAAAACTACAAACAGAAGAGATACCAGCATATGCTCATACTACATATATCTTAACACACATTTTAAAACACACAGGCAGGCAGGCAGGCAGGCAGAGATTTAGAGAAGAGGAAATGCAAAGAGCTATGTGTAAATGACAAAATGTTCAGATTCACTACAGTAAAATGAAAATTCAAGCAAAAATGTCATATCACAAAGTATGTATAAGACTAGAAACAATCAGGAGTTTCTGTACCAAAGAATGAGAGAAAAATAGTACTGAAAAGCACGTGCAATTAGCTTTTAAAATTTAATTCTATCTAGGAATATCTGGGAATCTGTCATCTACAAATAAAAGTACCAATTCACACAGACATTTATATGAGGATATTTATTGTAGGAATGTTCACAGAAGCCATAAAAACAGAAAATAAAGTTAATGTTCATAAAAAAGAATATGAGAAGAATGGGTTAGAGCTATTAGAGTTTCCACATGATTTAGTTAACAAAAATAAGATGCAAAATGTGTGTAAAGTGTAAAAATCATTTTTCAAGAAAGCACTGAACAATATATGTTAGATATATAAATAAGTATGTGTGGTACAGTCACTAAAATGTTAATAGAAGTTATTTCAGAATGGTTGGATTCTAGGTAGTTTTTCACTTTTCTTTTTATTTTAGTATATTATTTTCAGTTTAAAGATAATAATATAACATTTTAAAATCAGAAAAATAAATTTCCATTTTTTATGAATAAATATGTTTGTGATTATACTACACCCTATTTTTATTTAGTCCCAAGAGCAAAAAGACAAAGAATTATCAAGAAGATGAAAAATTTTTTTACTAAAATATACTGGATTTTTAAGTTTTTAGATGTGAACTTCAGTGCAGTTTTATAATCACTCCACCCAATGGTGATTAGTCTTTGCCTCTCTATCAAAGCATAAATAACTAAATTTTAAAGAGAAATTTTGCATGATTTATGTATGTTACCTAAACTTTAAAATTAAACCATCCACATGAAGAGCCAGTAGAGGGTAGGAAACAAGAATCCAAGAGACATTCTCAGATGAATGATATGAAACATATGCTGATTACCAAAGGCAAATGGCTCAGGTATAACCAAGGCAACACATTTAGTCTGAGATGATAGGAACAGATCTTTTCTGTACTTTTCTAACAGCCACCCTCAGTAAATCTTCACCCCAAGGAAAAAAATCAAAACAACCACCCCCCTAAAAAAAAACCCCACTGTGAACCATTCAGCTCTGTCCTGAGCAGCTATATAGGGCAACTGCTCCCACCCTCGATTCATTTCTCTGTCTCTGGGCTTCAGACTCTCAGCTTCATAATGAAAGTAAGAGGTAAAATAAAGCTTTGTGAAAGTCTGTCACCAGTGTTCTCCTACCAAGAAACGTCACAAATAACATCAGGAAATGTTTTCTTTCCAAACGTGTTTGGCAGTTCAAATGCAGTGTCAGAAATCAGATTTGTGAACTGAAAAATCAGCTGACACAGCAAAGCATATACATCACGATTTCACAGGGCTTCCTAGTTTGACAGCTGTAAACGTTAACACTGCAAGAAATGATCCATTACATGTTTCCTTTTCAACTGTGTTATCCAAATTATGACAAATTCAATTTAAATTACTTTCTATGCCATTCCTTTCAATTCTCCCTTTATTTCATTTAGCTCACATCTATCATTTCTTTTCTTCATGCCAAGATACTGTAACAGTGAGGCTGCTTTCGTTATGTGCACCAACTCCTCCTTTACTGGTGCCTCCAGCTTTTTTCTTTGCTTTCCTAAACTTTGGGTCAGGTCCTTGCTCAACTCTGCACACATTTAATCACTGGAGAAGTGTGTGTCTAAACACTGCTAAAGACAGCGCTGATGAGCCCTTTATCTAAACCCTCTCTTCCCTCTTACAGCTTCAAAATGTAACCAAGACAAAGGCAGCTAAGATATTTTTCAAGACTGCAGGAAGTGTAACTGTTGCAGGCAGATCATCCTATGATGTAAACCAAGGAATCCCTAAAAGTGAGAGCCATTACCACATGTTAAGAGCAGAGGGTTCCCCTTCAAACAGGTTCAGTTACATGAGGAGGGACAAACTGTCCCTTCATGCAATAAAATTCTCACTGAAGCCAGCGGGACCCCACAGAACCAGACTACAAATGATGATCTCCGAGCATAGCTAGGCCAAAACATCTTTACTAGGGATGCTTCCTGGTCCCTGCTTCCGTCTTTTCCCTAAATAATCCTGAAGTTGTCCTCAGAACCTGAAGACTTGACTTAAATTGCTGTTTGCCTTTACATCTGTGGCCATCGGTATAAATTCCTCTCTTGCCTCACACAGTTTCTCTGTCTGTCTCTCTCTGATTCGACTTTAGCAGTGGCAAGTGGCCAAATCTGTTCTTATGGATCTCACAAAATCTTGCCTCTAGCCTAGGACTCCAGTAAGAATACTTTAAAACTTCATATGACTGATATTATGGTATCCCTTTATTTTTCTGGATTTTTTTTAAAGAGAAAGAAGAAACAACAGAAAAATCAAGAAGCAAACAAATAAAAAAAAAACAAAAGCAAAATGACAACAATAACAACAAAGAACAACAATAGCTACATAGATATTCAAAACTGGATGATACAAATTTAACAATGGTCATTATATTGCATATTATTATCTTCATAATAGTTGCTCAAATTACCAGATATAGGAATAAAACAAAACAATAAAATGGAACAAAACATTGGATTTCAAAAACAAGACAGAAGGAAATCCCCTACAGTTGCTATAATGCATATTGTTATCCTCCAAATAGATGCTCAGACTACCACCTTTAGGTCCTTCTCATACCCCCCATTGCAGTTGCCCATGGTCCACATGAAGGCATTTCCCAGCCTGTCAATGCTCACCTGTTTCACATGGTGGTTATATCTCTTTAAAAACAATGTCTTTACAATTTACACTACAATCATCATTTTCATATTATCATTATTATTTTTAAATTACAGATTTATTTTATTTTACTTTCTTTGCCTTTTTTTTTACTGCATAGGAAACACATACTCAATATTACTTTCTATTAGTACAGTGAAGAACTAGGTATTACTACCATGAAATTATCTTGTTAGGTTAAATAACCAATAAACATAAACAAGCAAAATAAAAGCCCAGTTGTTTTAACTGAGTAGAGAATGCCTCAAAAATTAAGTATTATGGCATTTCTTAAAAGACTTTAGATTTAACTTCCCAGCTACAGAATAAAGGCACAGAGACAAACGGCTGTATATTTCCTCATAAAACAAGACCCAGGCCCAGGAATTTAGCTCTGTGGCATAAGCGCCTGCCTGGCAATCATGAGGTCGTGAGTTTGAACTCTCATACCAAAAAAAGAAAAAACAAGTTAAAACAAGAATCAAAAAATAATAATTAATGATTTTATATGTGTCCCCTTTACCGCATGTTTTATATAACTACATGTATACTGCTGGATTCACAGAGTACACAAATTACAAGATAGAAAATTATCAATGCTAGTACTAATAAAAGTTATTCTTTAAGTAAATACAGATAGATGCTTAAATTTTTATTTAATAAACAAAGATGTAGAGGTGAACAGCCATTTTAAAGTCTACATATTATTTGGGAGGGGAAAGAATAGAATAACCCAGTAATATAGGCAACTTTGTGTTTTTCTGTTTCTGGTACTTGCAGAGTTATTCCATCGTACTAGTATTCTGCCATTTATTTGTCAGAATTGCTAAAGTTGGAGGCTGGTATCAGTCAGGAATTACAAGACATGATGAAACTGTTAAACAGAAATTGCTAAAACTGAATTTACTCCTGAGTTGATCCCGTACTGTCTGTTGAGCCAAGTAACTCCAGCGTTGATACCTAGAGCCTGGTCTTTCTCAGTCAATTTGTGACCTCGATACTAGAAATCCAATTTCTAAAATTTGGGTACCAACCTATTTTGCATACCATGCCTACTCAAAAACAATTTTCCCTGGCTTACTTGAAAAAAATCCCAGATGCCTCTGTCTTATTCTCAAAGTCATCAGGCATCTTTTCTGAAACTGTTTACTGCTCTTTGGCTTCTCCTTCTTTGGCTCCTGCTTCTTATATCAAAATCTTTGCCCCCTAGAGGTAAACTGCTCCTTCTACTGCCAAGATTGTTTTTGTTTTAACCCAATTTGACCTGGAATAGTTAAGTCTTCCCATCACACCACACACAGTAAATTGAATTGTACCACTGTGTCAAATTACTCCAGCTAAGACACAAGGGACCTTTCATTTATTGTTTCATCAAGAACTTATTGTTACCAACTAGAAAGTCTATATAACCTATAAAAGATACAAAACATCTGGTTCTACCTAGAGTTACATGAATTTAAATTAATGTTTATTATGTTTTATTTTACGCATAAACAGAATTAGAGACATCATATGCAGGATCAAGACTTTGCATGCAGACAGAACTCTGAAGTATATACTAAGTTCTTGCCATTTGTGTCTTATTTAATTCTGCTATATGCAGTGTTTGATAAATTAGAACCTGCCTGGGAGGTGTGTGTTCAGTAGAAGTGTTTTAAAACATTTAGGAAATTCAAACTGTACCAGTGTATCACATGTGATGTATATATCACAGCATATATTGCATGAGGACCAAATGTATTCACAAGTTTTATACCACTGAAAATAATTTCTGACAAATTCATATTTAATACTCTTAAATTAGGATGTACATCTCTGTTTCAGTGCCTATCTCCATTCTCATCTATCTGTCAAGCCAAATATACTTGTATTCATATCTTTATATAGTTCAGTTTGGGGTCTGGCTTACAGCCATTAGTATCTTTCGAAAACTGACTCAACTTATAAAATCAAAGGGAAAACTGAGAGCTGTGCTGGCAAACCTTTTAGAGATGAGGGCCCAGCCTGCATCCCCAAACCCACTTACTCACCTCAAAGTGTCAACACTCCAATTAAGCCTAATATTGAGGTTTCAGGTTAGGAAAAACAACTTATATGTTACCTTTTTTTGTCTTAAAGGAAAAATACATATATACCATAGGTTCACCACCACTACCTAGAGTAATCTCAACTTTTAGTAGATATGACTGATTTTTCTTAAAAACTTGCTTTCTTTGTTCTAGTCCATGTCACTGTACAAGCTCATGTCAATATTCTGAGATCTTTGCAATAACAAAGGCTTCTTGTGCAAATCCCAGCACAGTTTACTTTATTCATTTGCGATTCAACTGCTATCCTCATGCTACGGAAATAACTTTTCTGTGATCACATCCTTTGAAAACCTTGTACAATATTTGTATTAAACAGAGAAGGAAACTTTCAAAGAAATATTAGGAAAAAAGATAATCACATATTAAAATGTCACACGTTTAGAGAAATACAGAATATAAAAGAATATAAAAGTGTAAGTAGATGTCTAAAACAAGGCCCAGTAGATAAACAACAATTTTAAGAAGCAAATGAGATTCATAGCACATAAAATTACTAATGCAGTTAGTAAACTGTAAGAGAGTAAGAATCTTCCTAATTAGGTTATACAAATAGTGGCATATGATTTATTTCCTTAGCCTATGAGGATTTTTTTTCCTTTTGAAAATATTTCCTCTGATTTAAAACCCTTGTTTTATATTTAAATCAGAGGGGAGCTCAGTACTAGTAACATCAAGCTAGTGGAATTTAAGCAAAGAAATGAAAACAATGGGGGAGGTCACTCTGCTGCCAAGAAAACGCAAGGTCATTGCCCTGGTCAGCAGCTGGACTGCTCCAGGAAGCACCAGTTCCCGTAGGAAACTTCTCTCACACCAGCTCAAGCAAGAGAACCGAATAGGGTAAGCCAAGGATGAGATATTCATGACACTGCCTGGAAAAATGAGGAGAACAGAATGATCTTATTTAAAGTTTATGCAGGGGAATCATTAGGTAATTGGTTCCTGTATCTTAAGCATGAAAATTTTAAAATGCTACCTCAGATCTTCCTTTTCCTAAATTGTCCTCTGATAGATTCTTCACTTAAATATATTCAAAGTGGTAATATACACTTACAGTTTTTACTGTTAGGTGTGTTTACTACACAAAATAAAAATAATTATATAATAATAATAAAACATGAGGAAACCTTGGAAAGTAATGTATACACTGATGGTCCTGATGGTTTCAGAGATGCATCCCCTGTCTTCAAACTGAGCTAAATGTAGACAGTCATATGGTGCTTAAAGATGGTGACACATCCTGAGAAATGCATGATTGGTTGATTGCATCCATGTGCATACGTCAGGGTATGCATTTACAAAAACCTAGACGGTGTAGCCTACTACACATTTAGTACCTGTATTTGCTGTACTTTTTTATAAACGTCAATGCAGAACATTTGTTTATATCAGCATTATTACAAACATGTGAGTAAAGTGCAGCCCTTACAGTGGCTATGATGTGATTTCCATCACTAAGGTGATGGAAATTTTGAGCTCCATTGTAAACTTATGGGACCAATATTTTACACGTAGTATACAGTTAACCAAAGCATTGCCATACAGCAAGCACAGTGCTGTATGTAAATTCTGGCGGGGGATATAGCTTAGTGGCACAGTGCCAGCTTGGCAAGCATGAAGTCCGAGTTCAATTCCTGGTGTCAAAAAAACACAAGAGCTTGTATGGCTTAATAGATGCCATTATACCTCAATAAAGTGTTTTTGAAAAATACTTGCAGGAATTGATGGAAAGAATTTTAAGTGAGGTGAAGAAGACTGATCATGATAAGATACTCTTGCTTTTAGAATCTGGCAAGTGACCCAGCTGGTCACCTGGATATTTTGGAATTCGCTAAAGGTTCATATGTGGACATTGACATTAGCCCTTAGTTTGCTAAAGTCACATCTAACTAATTAGCATTGATAGCTGAATAACTTGATGGCTTCAAGATGTAAAAACAGTAACAGACAATATAAGTAAAAACACAATAAGCAAGGTGATACTAACTAAACAAATGCCCAAAACACAGTAGATTTACAGTACTAAGAAAGATGTGTTTTTTTTAATTTTAACAGAATATTTTGCCAAAGAAATGCTTTACTGTTAACCAGGTACCATAATAGTGATACATGCAAAATGATATACAATGAATGAAATGAACAAAAACCTCTTCTATTAATTTAATAAAACACATCTATTGATATTGTTTTACATATTTTTTTCTTCCATAAATGCTTTCATTGTACTATAGGTCTCTACTATTATTCACTAAAAGCCTGTAATTAAAAACTGAAAGATTCTTAAATTTTGAAATTTCAACATTTTCTCACAGCTAATTACAGTATGTGCAAAAAATTGTCTTAGTTGGTCAAAGATTATACAGTTTAATGTTGTCTTTCTTTCATGAAACAGTTTATCTGTCCATTTATCTATTGCTAGTACATAGACTAAAATGTATAAATGTATACATAAGTAGATATAATGTGTTAGTATATATGCTTACAGAATACATGTTATAAATCCTGGGAAAACTTTCAATATTTAACAAAATAAAATTTTTAACAGAATTTAGGACCTGAAATAACATGAATGAGCTATTAAGATTTTCCAGTACAACAATATCTTTTTGTTTAAGGAATAAAATTAAGTAGAGGAAAAATACAGAATTATATAGAAATACGTTTGGATAACAACTTAGGTAAACATATAAGGATGAGAGGAGTGCATAAACTAAATCATAAATATGAAGAAAAAATACATCACTATTAATGAAGGCTATTAAATGGAACATTTAAAAGGTGGAAGTCCTGTTTTATAATTATGACTACAGTTATTTTGGGTCCTTATGCTGGTCTAGTAAACAATATACTGTTTTAGGTATTTTTTCTCACTGTTTAGTTGTGCTAGTATTCTAGTATGTCCTTGGTATATATACATACCATCAGCACATGTGCTTCCTTTTAACTGACTGCAGATAAATTTATGCTTTACTTATTTAGCTCCTAGTATTAAACTCTGCAAGCTAAATGTATATCCTTCTGGGAACATACAAACAGTAAGATGACAGAAGACTGCTACTTCTGCTGTGAATTAAGAGATTAAGCTTTTTTATTTTTTTATATTCGCATACGGTTGCAGTCTATACTGATTACACGAATGTAACACATTGCAATTCTATCTGCCACCCCAGACCCCTCCCATCTCTCCTAACTCCTTCTGACTCTTGGTCTCCTCATTTGTAAAAGCTCTATTTCCGGTTTTTCTTCTTTTGTAACCTCCTTTCCTGCCTTGTCTCCCCTCCTTCCAACTTTTGTGCCCCTTTCCATTATCTATCTACTTCCTATCATCTATCATTTATTGTACTTTTTACCTATCTCTGGGCTTCTCCTATAAGAGAAACCATGCAATATTTGAACTGCTGTTCTAACTTAACTCAATATTATGTCCTGAGAGTACATCTATTTACCTACAAACACCTCAAATTTATCCTTCTTTATGGCAAATATGTAGTATCCCATTGTGTATGAATTTCACATTTTCTTTCCCTATTCATCTGTTGGTGAGCATACAGGCCATTTCCAAGATTTAGCTACTATAAAGGCTGGGGGTTAAGTTCAGTGGTGTAAGTGCCTGCTTGGCAAACACGAGATTGTGAGCTCAATCCTCAGTAAAAAAAAAAAAAAAAAAAGATTTAGCTACTATAAATTATGCTGTTATAAACATGGGAATGCATGAGTCACTATGACTTTAACTGCTCTGTATCATGCAATTCTTCCAGAAATCCATAGCACCATACAGGTCTAATAGATAAAATAGTTATAGGACCTTGGACAAGGCCTTTTCTTGCTCTGGGTTTTTGCTTATTTGTGGGTGACTTGGGAAAGTTACTCAAAATCTCTACTATTAAATTTTTGTAATTTATAAGACTAATAATATCTACTTTATTTCATATACTGTGACTTAAAAGTATTCTTATGCACAAAGTTGGATTTTAGGGGTTGTGAATCATTAGCAGTACACTTGAAGGTATACTAAGTGATCTAGATTTGATCCCTAGCATCACAAAAATAAAATTAATGAGCTGTATTTTATATCACTGCTTTTATGGTTGTATTTAGCAAAGAACCAGACACATAGTGCTTAATCAATACTTGCTCACTGACTAAATGATTGTAATGTGTTAGAGAAGATAAAGGAATGTGATCTCTACCTGTAACATAAAGTTTATTTTGTTTATACAATAAAATACATATATGCATAAAATAGATATTATTTAAAATATATATTCAAAACAAAATACATATACATAAAAAGGCACTAATATACATCCTCAGGAATAATATGCCTAATCCTAAAGATAATATGAAGTTATAATAATCAGCAAGATATTACTTGCTTACTTATTTTAAAGCTTTATTCTTATTTTTAATGAATACATTTTTGTAATTCATATAATAAAGAAACATATCAGATTGTGATCAAAACCTCATTACTAACACCTGTGGAAATATTTGTACCTAGAGAGTAACATTCAAACATTTAAACGCAAACTCCAAGCTTTCACTGTGTCCTTGGCATCACTCTTAGGCTAGATAATCCTCTCTTCCTAGCCTAATCTGAGGTCTGAAAAATTTATGGGCATCATATTTTTGCAAAATGAACCATGACTGATGTCCCAATGTCTCTAATGCCTTTGCTCTTGTCATTCTCATGCTTTTTCTCTGTTTCCCTTCTCAACCTGTGTGCCTACTAATCCTTGACTCCATCAGCCTTCCCTCCTGGTGGCCGTCCCTGATCCTATCCATTGTGCTCCAGGAAGAACTCCCTGCCTCGGTTGTCACTTGCATGCACTGTCTTTTTCTACAGACATAAGACAGGGCATTCATACTTTACTGATTATTTTGTATCATTTTTTTCTGTAGTCAAAAACTAGTTCTTGTGAATTGGGTTTCTCCTTGGAGCTCTAGCCAATATATTCCAGCATGTGGAATGTCTTGGTGCCTTTCATTTTACAAAATAAAAGATGAATTAAGCCACAGCACATTAATAAGTAACAATGCCATACAATATTGTAGCTCTGATTTTGAATGCTAAGATAGCTTTGTATATACAGTCAGGTAGGAGAAAAAGAAGGTAGATTGTAAACTCAGATGGGTAGTTCAGAAGAGTTTAATAAAAGGATTATTAAACAAGAATAAGGATCATCAAGGAATGATGAGGGACCTTGGGGCTAGAGAGCACCCTAAAAGGACAAAAGGATCAGGGAGGGTTGGCCAGAACCTGAGGTGGACCCAGAGCTGAGGAAAAAGGCTGCCAGGCTTGCAGCCATTGTTAGAGGAACTCAACTGCTGAGCAGTGAACAAGCAGGGAGAAACACCCCAGCTTCTCTCCCTCCCCTCTTCACACACTGCTGCTGCTTCTTTTAGGTAGGATCCCACCAGAAAGAAGAAAAGAAGCCTCGTGAACATTCTGCTCAGAGTTCAGATGAAGGACTGAGAGGGAGGCATAACCGGGTACTGCCCGGTGAGTTATACATTTTGAGAGAAGGAAGGCTTTTCCTTCCAGCGATCTGCTGTCTACTTGAGTATGTGGACATTCTGATTCTATTTCTTTAGTCTGCTGTGTGTGCTGTGTGTGTAACTGAGGCTAGTACATAAGAAATGTAGATAAATATTAAGCAGGCATATCGATACTTCCATATTAAAGTTTTAAACTATGAAAGCATGCTATTTTTGCATGAGAAATAGTGATTTTTTATCAATGAATTCAGATTAACCCAGAAACAATCAGTGTTGCTTTAAATAGTGGGCCTCTTTCTACCAACTTTGAGGTAAAGATAGGATTAAATTTATAAAAATCTACAAAGGAAGTATAGGAATGAGTCTCAGGATCTGCAGAGCACCTCAGGTGTAGAAACCCTTGCAGGTTCTCTCAAGCCTGCTGAGAGCTGTTTCTTTACATGGAAGCATTTACATTCACCCCAAAGTTTCAGTAGGAACTGATTTGTGGGATGCATGTAAAAATTAATTAACTATCTGCCAATAAAGACACATGGGAATTTATGCCCACAATTGTTTCAAGTGTGGTTTTTTGTTCATAGTTTATTAGAATCATAAAGTCTAGAAGGATTTTAGAGTTTTCAGCTTTTTCCTTCTCTCCCTCATCACTGTCCCTCTACATATGGTTTTGCAGATTAAAATACTGAGTTTCCTAAAGTTTAAGTGACTTGTTCAACCCAGGGTAGCCATGAATACTTATGTTTCTGTATATTTATTTAGTGTTTTTTTCCTAATTATCCATTACTTGAATGCCTTGTATTCAACAATTTTTACATGACTACAAAGCCAGGAGTTTGTATTCAAATTTCATATTCCCATTCTAGAAAGCAATCAAAATAGAAGATAGGGTAGGTTACCAGTTGGCATTCTAAGGTAAAATAACAATCAAGCACTAAGAGACTGACTGTGTGGAGAAGAAATATAATTTTCTGATCAACAGTTTTGATTTTCAAAAAGAAGTTGTACCAGTTGTACCAAAAAATAATCAGGAAGTTACTCAAGAACCATTATTCATTACTATGTGAAATGCTGTGGTTGAATTTATAGACATAAAAGAGAATATGAATTTGATAACAGAAATAATAGATTAACAGGCCAATATACCTGTTTTCTAAAGATATTAGATTTTCTTAATTTTTCACACTTAAGTATTTGTTGCTGAATTATTTACTTCATGGTATTATTTGGACACTGAATAAATCTACTTCTTTTGGCTTACAAAAATATTTTTAAAATCCTAATTCTGTCTTATTTCCTCAAGAATTTACTAGGATAAACTTCCCACATTTCTTGGTAAAGTTTCCACTGAACCTTTAATCACAAATTAGTAGTTGCCTTATAAGACAAAATGTATTCAAGTGGAAGATTTTTTTTGGTACTGGAGGTTGAACCCAGGGCCTTTGCACTGAGCTACATTCCTAGCTGTGTCCCCTTTGTTTGCTTGTTTGTTCTATTTTTGCTTTCAGACAGGGTCTCAGTAAGTCTAAGTTGTTCAGGTCTAGCCTGTACTCATGGTCCTTCTGCTTTGGCCTTTCAAAGTGTTGGGATTACAGGCAAGTGTACCATAAAGTCAGGATTCCCTCTACCAAATATTTCCTGTGTTATACACACAGATTTCATACTTTCCCCTGCAACTTGTGCCCTTGATATGCAGATTAGCTCTTTATTTCCACAGGAGGTGATCTGGGAGCCCTGCAACATCCCAGAGGTAGAGGTGGCTCAGTGCCTTACACGGGGGACATGCTTGCTGCAATCTGTAGACGGTGGCCTCTTCTCCCTACTGCTCCAGTTCATCTTCAACATCTTTCTACCCTAGCTACACTCTGCCTGAGATATTGGCTCTTCCTTGTGGGCAGTCCTTGTCCCCTCAACCCCACTGAGATAACCAAATAGAAAGGTGATTTTCCAGAATAGTGTGCTGGGTACTCAAGGGAGTCTGTTTCATGCTCTGTGTCCTATTTCCTCTTCCGTGAGATCCAGATTTATCACACAGAAACCTCCTTTTCTCTTTTCTCCACTTTCCTACTTTTGTAGCAGGTAGAAATGTTTAACTCACTTACTGGTATTTCCAGTTGATTTCAGGGCAGCCATGTGGAATAAAAATGCCTTTACTCCCTCTAGTTTAAACAGAAGTGTTATATTATATCTCTTCTGGCAATAATTCCACTTCATAGTGACTCCACACCTTCCACATATGGAAACAAGATTATTTAAGCAATACTTTATTGATGGAATTTAGATTGCTACTTTTAGTGATGAATCATGCTATAATGAAAATAGTACATATATTTTTATACTTAGATACATGTTCCAGAAGACATGCCAAGGAATATAATCACTGTCAATAAAGTATACATTTGTAATATTGATGTACATTGTAAAATTATTTTTCAGATAAGTTGTATCAATTTTTGCCCCATCAGGAATGTTTGAGAGTACCTCTTCTGTCCTCAAATTTCTTTAATACTTCTTTAATATAATCCCAGTCTAGGAGACTGAGGCAGAACGATTTTAAGTACTAACCCAGCCTGAGCACCTTAGCAACCTATAAAGACCTTGTTTCAAAATAAAATATAGAAAAGGGCTGGAGATGTACCTTAGTGTAAAGATCACTGTGGAAGAGAGGGGGAGAGAGGTAGAGAGAGGGGAAAGAAGGAGGGAGAGAGGGAGAGAAAGAAAAACAAGGAGCTTTCTTGGCTGGTTTAGTCAAACTTAACTGGGAGCATTTCCTACAGTTATATAAAATTGTCTTGCTAAGTGACTTACTTTTCCTAATCTGTTTGTATAAACAATGTGGTTTGTGGTAAGCTCTGGCTTTCCTTCTGGAAATGTAGAATTTTGTAATACTAGGCAGAAAGTGTCTGTAATCAGTCTCCAGTAAAACTTGGGACACTGAGTTTCCAAAGAGCTTGCCTAGGAAATACCACCTTATTGCCTTAGAAATAACCACCATATGTGTGTTGCTGCAACTACTTACTGGAGAAATTAAGTGTATACTGGGTATACACAGGGGAAGACTCAGGAGCCATGCTTCTGATTTCTTTTACACTTCTCATGCACATGGTCCTTTTGCTGATTTTAGCTTTTATTCCTTAATTGTAATAACTTTTACAATACATTGTACGAGTGAAACCATGTTCTGAGTCTTGTAAGTCCTTTTGGTGAATCACTGAAATTGTGTACTGTCTTAGTGATTTTTGCACGATTATCAAACATTACATGCTAACTTGACAGGTAAAAATGAAATCTAAATATTTTTTATTTCTATAATTGAAGATTAGCATAATTTTCTGTGATATGCTCTCATTGTTTGCTCATATATAATTTAAAGCTTTTCTCAAGGATTTGTAGGAGCTGTTTATTTTTTGAGAAAATTGGCTCTTTCCTGATGTTATCTATCGCATTTTTTTCAATTTGCTATCTAGGTTTTAATACATATATGATATATATGCTATATACATATTTTTTTCCTTCTGAATAAAACGTTCTTTTTTAAAGACAATGTAATAAAACATATCAACTTTTTCTTGTATGGTCTCTGTTGTCTGCAGCATAATTTAGAGTCATCTCCCTAGTTTTAGGACTTTAAAAATTCAGTTGTCTTCTAGTATTTTTTAAAAATGCATTTTTACATCTTGAATAAATCAAAGTTTTGGAATAGCAAGTGATAAAGGGAATCAAACAATTACCTTTTGCTCCTTCTTTTTTCCTTTGCATGAAAATCAATTTCCCCCAAACAAATTTATTAGGTTGTATCTTTTTCCCAAAAATGGTAATATCATTTGGGTAAAGACCATGTATTTTAGAATTTGAGAAATATTTTTTCTAAACCCTATTGTTTGATCTACTCATTCACCAGCATAAAATTGTTGCTATTATTATTAATATTATCATAATATAATGTATTTATCTTCTGAAGCTAGTCTTTCCTCTTTTTATTTTTCAGGATTTTCATGACCTGTCTTGTAAGTTTATTCTATCTAGTAAATTTTACAGTTACAGTGTGGCAGCAATTGGTATATCCTCTTATTAGTCTACACTAGTACACATGAACTTCAGCACTTTTTCAAGTCTGGCATCAAGTGAAAAAATTATATAATTAGGATTATTTACATATTATTGTAAATGAAATATTTTTAATCTTTTGCTTTCATTATACTTTTTGATTGTTGTTTGTGTCTAGGGAATATATTGGATTTTGGATATAATTTTCACATCAAGTCTTATTGAACTGTCTTGTTTATAATATATTGTCAATTGATTCTCTTGAATTTTCCAATATACAACTAAAATATATGAAAAAGGTTAATTTTACCATTTCCAAATTTTCATTTTTTTCCTTTTCTTAAAAATTTTTCTTAAAGAGAATAAAACAAAAGAGGACAGATCTAAGCAGATCAGAACAGAACAATGTAAGCAACACAGCACTTCACAATAAGACAATTGGATATTAACAGTAGCTATCATAATGTTTCTTTCTTTGAAATAGGTGAGCTTAACTTTACACACAATAATGTCAAACATAACAAAGTAGAATAAACAACTCAAGAGAATGGAAGTATTCCAAGACATTCTAAACCAAATAACCAAAGATGAACAATGGCTGCTATATTATCTCATTTTCCATAAAAATTTTGTTTTTACTACCATACATATTAAAATCCAATAAGACAAAACATGATAGAACCAATGGTAACAGAAAAACAAAAGCATGGTAAGACTTCAGAGCAAGATGATATTAAATCAACACTGGCTACCATACTATCTAGTCTTCAAAGTAACTATTCATATGATCACATATATTAAGATCAAACAAAACAGAAAAAAACCATTCGAACCAATGAATGAAGACATAAGACATCAAAGCAGTATAATGATGAACCATGATTTCCATAAAATCTTCTGTACTCTTACCATTTCTTACACTAGGGAGACTATCTGGTATTTATACATGTGAGTTTGATTTATTTCACTTATGAGTATAGATTCAAGATGCATCTCATTGAGATATTTATAAATATCCCAATGAGATCATCCTTTATAGCTGAGTAGTACTCCATTGTATAAAAGTACCACAATTTTTTTATCCATTCCTCGGTTGATGGGAACTTAGGTTGTTTCCAAGATCTGGCTATTACAAAATTGTGCTGCTATAAACATGGGTGTGCGTATATCACTGTGGTAAGATGTTTTCAGATCTTCTGGGAATATGCCTAAGAGTGGAATAGCTGGGTCAAATGGGACTTCCAACCCCAGCTTTTTGAGGAATCTCCAGACTGACCTCCACAGTGGTTGCACCAGTCTACACTCCCACAACAGTGCAGACTTCCTTTTTCCCAACAGCCTCTCCAGCATTTGTTGTTGGTAGTTTTCTTGATCCTGGCCATTCTTTCTGGAGTGAGATGGTATCTCAGTGTGGTTTTAATTTGTATTTCTCTAATGACCAATGATGATGAACATTTTTTCATGTATTTATTTGCCATTTGTGTTTCTTCATCTGAGAACTGTGTTGCCCATCTCAGTTGCCCATTTTTGGATTGGGTCTTTGAATTTCAAGGGTCTGATTTTTTTAAATTCGTTATAAGTTCTAGACAGAAGTCCTTTGTCTGAGAGACAGTTTACTAAGACTTTTTCCCAGTTTGTAGGTTTTCTTTTCACTCTGCTGGAGATTTCTTTGGACATGCAGAAACTCTTTAATAAGATATGATCCCAGTTGATTCTGGGAAGTATTTCCCGTGCAGTTTGGTTCTTGTTCATGAATTCTCTACCTACCCCTAACCCCTATGTCTTCAAGACTTTTACCTACTTTGTCTTCCAACAGATTTAGTGTTTGTTTTAATATTTAGATCTTTGATCCATTTGAATTTTAGTTTAGTACATGGTGATAGGCATGGGTCTAATTTTAGTTTTCAGCATATGGATAGCCAATTTTTCCAACACCATTTATTAATGAGACTGTCTTTCTTCCAGTGAACATGCTTGGTCCCTTTATCAAAAATAAGGTGGTTGAGTGTGTTTGTAGTTGTATCTTCTAATCTATTCCATTCATCTTCAGGTCTGTTTTTATTCCAATACCATGTTGATTTTATTACAGTAGCTTTGTAGTATAACTTCAAATCAGGGATTGTGATGCCTCCTGCCTTGTCTTTGCTGCTTAGAATTGCCTTTGCTATTCTAGGTCTCTTCTGGTTCCAGATGAATTTTAGGAGTGATTTATCTAGATCTTTGAGGTATGTTAGTGGTATTTTCACTGAGATTGCATTGAATCTGTATAACAATTTTGGGAGAATGGCCATTTTTACAATATTTTTTCTTCCTATCCATGAACAAGGGATGTCTTTCCATTTTCTGAGGTTCTCTTCGATTTTTTTTCGGGGTATTATAATTTTCCCTGTACAACTCTTTTACATCTTTTGTTAGATTAATTCCTAAGTACTTCATTTTTTTGGATGCTAGTGTGAAGGGTGTGGCTTCTCTTATTTCTCTCCCGGTGATCTTGTTAGTGTATAGGAATGCTATTGATTTTTGAGTATTGACTTTGTATCCAGCTACTTTGCTGAATTTATTTATTATATCTAGGAGACTTTCAATGGAGGTTTGGGGGTATTCTATGTAGAGTATCATGTCATCAGCAAATAATGATAATTTAACTTCTTATCCTATCTTTACTCCTTTTTCATTTTTTTTCAATTACATTAACTACTACTTACATTGCAATGGAAAACAGAAACACTGAAATGACACCCAAGATTTGGAGGAGTTTATTTAATGTTGGACTGGAACTGACAGGGAATCCATTGTCCCTCAAAATGTAAGGCCCAAAAGCTCAGGGAGGGAGGTTTTTATGCAGTCTTCAAGGGGAAGTACACTAGCTGTGTTTAATTGGTTCTTACAACGTGCATCACAGTTACCAGCGATGCATCCCAGCAATCAGTGGATTCTAAGAGACAAGCAACTGGCACTGTAACAGAAACTGGCATTTGGGCAACTGAAGTATACTGGTTGGGGGAGGTGTATTTTCTGCTACAACATATAACAATGTTAACTAATTAGGGATAATGTGCTGTCCTGTCTAATTTTTCCAGTTTGAAAAAAAAATGCTTTTATAATTCACAATTGAGCATTGCATGAAGTTCCACTTTGATGGGGGTTTTTTTTGCCTACTTTTCTAAATTAAAAATCAACTTATATCAGTTTTTCCATCAGAGATTATTTCAGTTTCTTCTAGCAGAATTTTAGTGCTGTACATGTTCAGTGTGTAGGCAAAGTGTTCTTTAACTTCAGGAAAGCCTTTTCTTGGTATTTTTTCTCATTTTATTTCTTATGGTCCTATCTTCAGGAATTCTAGAATGTCATATAGTAATCTTGTTGGTTTGCTTTCATATCCATTATTTCTTTAAAGAATTAGTTTACGTGTTATTCTCAAAGTGTTCTATTTCACTGACTTTTGCTACCATTAAATATGTTTCTACTTTTAGTTGCTTCCTATGTGATTTTCACATCTGTTCTTGTTTTATACCTCTCCATTTCTCTTTTGAGCTCTGCTATGTCACTTTGAAACTCATTTTATTATCTCCCATTTTCAACTTCAGAAAACTGTTTTTTTTCATAGCTTTGGTTTCCTAGAGAAATTCATGCTGAACTTTCATATCAACTCATGGCATTGGTAAGATTCTATTTACAAATCTGGCCAGAAGTCACTGGTTCACATATGCTTCTGCTCAAGTGAGATTCAGAATTCTTTTCCATTGATTCTCAAAACTTTAATCCTTCAGCCTGCCAAGTTCACAGTCCTCAGCTGGCATTAATGGCATAGTTGGTTTCCTTGCTCTCAGGTTGGCCTGATCTACCATTTAGTTTGAACACAACTCAAGAACGTTTCCATAGGCCTTTCACTGATCCATACTGTCATCTAAGGAGGCATCATTGTCTTGGCCCTCAGATCAGGCTACGCTGAGAAATTACATAAAAGCTGACAAGATACAATGTCCCTTCCAGTTTCCTTCTTCAGTTGGATCTAATTTTACATTAAAAAGTCTCTTGCATCAACTGTGGTTGAGAACAGTGACTGTTTCCTATTTTCATAAAAGAATTGACTTTCATTCATGTTATAATTTTTAGTGATTTCTGTCCACTTGAAAGCAGAAATCAGGACTGATCTATCTACTACCTTTAATTTGGACATTTTAGTAACAATTCTTAAATTCTTCATTTTCCTATGAAAAATTTCTCTTAAGATTCTCATTTTTATCTAGCCAAACTCATTTAGTTACTGTAAAAGGATATTTTTGCATTTATTTTTACCTTCTATATAAAATATTTTAAATTTGATCATGAAATCCTTGATTTGTGACCCTGTGCTTTGATAATTCTCTTGATTTTATCTATTAGTTTCACTGGTATTATGATGTAATATGTGAGCAAGACACATTCAAAATAAATGTTTCTTGTCACTTCTTCACTAGGACCTTAATCTTCTCAACCATACATGATGATTCATAATAAAGAAGAATAGTAATAATCAAATTTAATTGTTTCACATAAAGCCTAATCTATACCTTTGTCAATCAGAACATATTTATAATTATCATTTTATTGGAATCAACATGGTATTTTTATAATAGGCTACAAACACTTGATAATCTCCATGTTTTTAAGTATGTTTCCTAATTTAAACAACTGGATGCAAATGAATGCTTGGCTCTATGTAAAGGTAAGTATCATCCTAATCACACTTTTAACTGAGTAGTCAACATTAAATTAAATGTCCACCACATTAGAAGCCAATGACAGCACGAGACAAGGAAAATCCCTTGTAAGCTCATTCAGTTACTTAATGGGAGCCAAATAACTGATAAAACTGCAGCGCTTGAAGAGAAAAGTTCAGGAAATAACCAAAATAAAAATAATTAGAAAAGAGTAAGAATTCAATTGGGTATACATATGACATAGAATCAGAGGTACACACACACACACACACACACACACACACACGTATTTAAGGAGCTGTAGAGGATAAAGACAAAAAACCCAGCTGTGAACAGACCAGGAAAGTTGGATGACAACACTGGAATGAAAAAAAAGCAACTCACTATCCAGTTGAAACAAAACACAGTTGTATGAGTACAAAGAAGGGAAGATAGCCAATATCCTAAAAATAGCAAACAGAACAATGCTATTGTGAGAAAAATTCATTGTTTTAGATGAATCATTTATTATTTTCTCATTTATTTAAAACATATCCTATCTCAAAGAGGCTTTCGATCATACTGCAAAATCTATACATAGCAAAATCACTAGATAAGGAAGGGTGAATAGTGAGCATGAGAAAAAGATAAAGTTAGTGGGATATGTTAGTAAACAACAGACCTAGCTAAGTTCTTAACAGCCAAAGTAAACAGAAAAATGTGTTACAAGATTTCCAAAAGCCATAAGGAAAATAATCCAGCTGTTCACCAAGAAGTATATGGGTTGAAACTACAGTGAAATTTGTCTTATGCTTTTAATCAAGAGAACAGACTGCATGAAAAAGAAGATGACACTCTCAATGTCATTTCTACCATAAGTATGATATAAAATTCTGAGTAATGATCCTGTAATTTCTTCAGTTCAATCCAGATCATAACTTCATAAATATTTCAGAAAGACAATTATGCAAATGAGCCAGATAAGCCACTCCCAGATGGTCTGGCTTGTCCAAGAGTAAAATTTAGAATGTTCAAAGAACATCGCATCCTTTGGATAATCCTCAATGAATATTGTTTTCACAACAAATAAATCACGCATGAGGTAATCTTTCATAAGACAGTAATTATGTACCCAAAGATAATTCATTAAATAATTTCCATCCAGGAAATGCACCCAATTATGTTTTCTAAACTAGACCACTTGTGATTAAATACCCTCTGCTTACCATAGTTTCTCCTGGTTCCTGTCTTCTTCTTTAGAGAGTTATTCTATTATATAAAATGTATAAGAAAATTATTCTTTTGTATAGCTCCCTAGGTTGTTGTTTAGGGCAGATTTTGTTTATAGGGTAATTCTGAAAATGCTGTAAAATTGTAGAGATTACAAGTGTGCTTTATTCCATTTACCCACTAAAATAAGTATCCAAATTCAAAAATCCCAATACTCCTGCCCTTAAGCACTGTTTCTATTTTTCTGCCATCATAGGGAAAACAGCACCACTGATTCAAAGGGGCAGTATATTCTTCTGGAGAATTGGTCGTGCATTAGGTTTGGAAATACTGAAATCAAGAAATGTGGACAAAATAGAAACATCAAGAGTCACACAAATCTCAAAAGCCTTAAATTTTGGGATACTTTGACTGGGTTTTGATATTTAATTATTAAATATTATTATTCATAAAAATAAAATATATATATGAAGAGGGGGCTTAGTGGGGCTGTAGCTTGATGTGAAACCTGAATTTCCTGGGTCCAATGCAGGAGTTAGTATAGTAGCACCTTTTAGTACACATGGTCTGGAGAGACAGACAGACACTTGTTAATAGAAACATTCCTTACCTCAAATCGGCAACTTTTCCTGTCTTATTAATACACATAACCTCTCTGGTCTGATATCCAATCTGGATGTCCCAGTATTTGTTCTCCTGTCTGCTCTGCCTGTTTCGATTCCTCTTTTTCTTGATAAGTTCCCGGGCCTCTGGGTCCTTGACCCCTTTGCCTCGGTCCTTTTCCCGCTCTTTGTTCTTGCCCCGCCTCCTGACTTGTCGTGCTGATCGCAGGTGCGGCAGGGAGCACGTGCTCCAGGGCGCCACCTGCAGGCTGTACATGCTCTCCTCGGCCTCGCACGGCCCGGACTGGCACACCTGGAACTCGGTCAGGTTGGGGCAGCCGGAGCCTCCGAACCGGGGCGGCGCCACCACGTGCCGCGTGCGGTGCTGGAGCCCGCTGCCGCAGGTCTTGGAGCACTCGGACCACGGGGAAAACTGCGACACGATGCAGTCCTGCTGGCAAGGAATGAGGCAAGCTTGCTCCAGGAGCGGCTTGGGCTCAAAGTACTCGCAGATGGAGTCCTCGGCTGGAAGGTCTTTGTCTTTCTGGATGCACAGGATCTCCCTCACCTGAATGCCTTCATCCCCCTTGGTGCACTCCAGGGGCCTCTCCAGACTTTTCGAAATCACCGGCTGACACTGATTCCAGGGCCCAAGTCTCCAGTCATACAACTCTTTGTGCCAGTCGCACACTTTGAAACAGTTCTGCTGGTTATTGGGCCTCCCCACCTGCTTGCAGTTGGTGTGCAACGTGGTCCAGCCCTCGGCGTGCGCGCACCACACAGCCCTGGTCTGCACGCCTCCCGGGCCACAGTCGTCTCCCATGCACCGTCCCCAGGGACCTGCGAACGACACAAGAGTTCTCAGAGCTACCAGGAGGAAATGACAGGTTACTTCACATCCAGATGGCGTCCCAAAACCTAGTAATTAACTTCCCTGAAGTTCTATACAATAGATCTCTGAAAAAGGCTGTTGGAAAGTAATGATCTTTGCTAAGAATTTTTACAGAAAGGTAACTGTGTCACAGTGTCTATACACAGTAACTGCTGGGGACTTTCCACTTTGGATCCTCTTGGGATTATTAAGAGTTTGCTTGTATTTCTTTCCTGTGTTTTACAAAACTAGAAATCCTCCTTGATAAAGGACACTTGAAATTAGTCACAGTGAAAACCCATTACTTCTGCCTTACACTCATCAAATACATTTTAGTAACTAGCAAAGAAAATAGCCCTGTTGGGAGGGCTACTTCTCCTCTGGCCTCTTCTTTACCTGGGCAATCAACTGCTATGCACACAGCACAAGTTCTCCTCCAACTCATTTTTTATTGTTCCATAACCTATGATCACAAAGATCATATAGTCATACATTGTGTGTGCTGACCATGTTTAAAGTGTTGACTTTCTAGTGACCAAAGCTGGCAAGTGAACATCTTCATTTAAGCACATTCTGCTTTTAAATTTATCAAAAAATTATTTTTTCTTATTTCCCCCAGTGAGGCACTGAGACAACTAATGAATTTAAATTCAACTAAAAGTGTTTTTCTGAACATTTTGCTGAAAAGTTATTTGGGGCTTAATCAACGTATTCATTTCCTAAATTTGAACTATTTCATATAACAGAGCTGTTTTGTGAGATATTTAATTCTATGGCTTTAGTATGATAGTTACATGAAACCCTTTTAACCATGAACCTTTTTTAGAATAGAGAGAACCTGTATTTTCTACGTTATTTCTTTTTCTAAATAAAAGATACGATTTTCAATGCTTTAATAACTTGAGAATTACATTTTAGAATTGTGAAGAAACTTAAAGATCACACAACTGCATGGTTTTCTACGTGTGTTCCATGGATAAGAGGAACTGACACCTGAGACTGTCTTCTGTAAGTTGTCAGGGGAGATTAAGGACAGGTGGAACATTCTAGAGCCTTTTTTCCCACTACATATACTGCTGCTTTCCTCCCTCGTTACTGATTCTATTCTTATAGACCTATTTTTACTACATATTTTTATTCATAAGGAAATTATGCATAAAATTTTGGCATCAAGAGGCTTTTGCTGCTAAAAAATGAAAACCATTAGACTAGGCCAGTGGTCATTCTACTCATCAGGAAAACAAGGGACATGAATAACAAAATCATTCTAGAGTTTAGGTCAATTCTTTTAGCCTTATGCTATATCCTAGATTTTAGAGATTGAGGTTTAATATTGTCTTCTGTACAAAACAAGTGTTAGCCCACACAGAATGCAAATGAAACATCACGTTTAATTTAAATGTTAAGAAATACACTTAAAAATTTGATTGTTATGTTCCTTACATATGGTATAAACAAGCTGTAGACTAAAAAGAGATCTAGTGTAAATATTGCATTCAATAATAATTTTTGCTTTGAAAATAAGTATTGGATACTTGGCATACCCATTCACATTACTGCATTATGAAGTTCATCTGTAAAGAGCTATAAGGGATTCACAACATGCTTAGAGAAACAGTCTTCCTTGCATTTTGATGTCAATGTTTCATGAGCCTGCAAAAGCCAATGAGTTTATTGCATCTGACAGCATATAGGGAATGATATTTTAATATTAGTTTTATTTTGTCAGATAAAAATATATTTACTCAAAAAGCTAGTAATGCTTTCTTAAAGAATTGCTAACTGTTCAATTTTGGAATCACAAAATGTAAGATGCTTCTCAGTAAAAGAAACCTATTAATATCTGTAAAAAACTAAGAATTAATTCCATACATCTTTAATATCTTTTTCCTTTCCCTGCTATCTTTGAACAAATTAGTAATCCTAATTTTTCACCCTGAACACAGCATACAAAGATGTATTTAAATTAGACTCTCAAGTTAGAAGCAATGTACCTACCACGACGTCTGAATTTCAAATTATATATCTGTCTTGTACTAACTCAGAGTCTAAACCCCAAATGCAATTAAGAAAGTTCTCACATATTGTTTTTCATTGTTGAAATTAACTATGCGATGAGACTGATTTAATCACTCTAGCTATGTCATCATTTAGATATAAAATGGCTCTCAAAGCTCGCAGGTGTTCAGAGGTGGGATTAGTGGAATGTCTGTTGGATCTTGGGGGAGCACAGATCAATCCTCTGACAAGTTCATGGCTGAATGTGCTGTTAGGAATAGGGCCTTGTGGGAAGAAGTGGGGCACTGGGACATTGACCTAGGAACATGTATGCCTGTCTCCTGCTCTCACTTCTCTGTTTCCTGGTTGCCAGGGGTTGTGTGGCTATGCCCTTCCACCACGACGTGTCTGCTTGGAGCCAGCTGACCATGCGTACATTGAAACCTTGAGCCAAAATAAAGCTCTTCTCTTCTGAGCTGTCAGTATCAGGTATTTTATTGGAGTAAAGAGAAAGTAACTAATACAGGCTACTAGAAATTAGTCTTTTATGCTTGACATAATGATATTTTTACAGAAAACAAGTACTGAGAAATAATTATACATGTATTGAGAGGTTATTCTATCATAATGGGGCATGTTTCTATTAATTAATGAAATTAATATTTTTATAGAAAATATAATTGTGAATTGACTTCAAGTCTGTGTGTTATTGCTGTGCAAGGAAAACATATGTACCCCAAATACTGTTTCTTTTAAAAAAGCTTAAATAATTAGGAAACTGAACTATAAAGTACTGGCTAATTCTTGCATCTAAAATTTATCCTAGACAAGACATGGACTGCTGAAGATCCCAAACTTAAAAATGAAATTTTAGCATAACTTGAGGCCTTGATGTCTCTGCTAAATTAAATGTGCATGTCAGTTACCTGGAAAAAGACTGATGGTTCACTGCCATCCTATCAGAGAGTTCTCTTGGCACCCTGTCAGAACACCCTGCGTACTTCTCACATCATGCACAAGTTCAATGAGTTCATGGGATAATTGACAAATACCTATTTGTCATATTGGTTCATCTCTATGGCCCATTGCACAAAGGTGTTTTCTATCTTCTGCAACAGTGGCAGGTCATACACTTAAATATGCTCAGCAATATCTACCAAAAAAATGAAAAAACTAGAAGCCAAATAAAAAAATAATTCCAATTCACTTTGGGTTAAATAGTTAGATGCCAATTTTATAAGAAAGTTGATAAACACAAAAGGTGCCACTTCAACATATCTTTGACTAAGACTTGATTTTTATCTATTTCAGACATGCGGTGAGCCAATATACATTTTGTTAATTTAAAATACACACACACACACACATATTTACAATTTGAACCCACTAAGTAATCAATCTCTAATTTTTCTGTTGCTTTTTTAAATATTATTACATTTTTCAGATAACTAAATGTCCACATTTGATATCCATTGGAGAGATTAGAGACTATCATAGGTGTTACTATTATAATTTCTTGCTAGATAGAAAATTTTTGATTTCTAAAAAATTTATAACTCTCATTTTCAGAAATGATTTTAACTACATATAAAATGTTTTATTTAAAATGTGTAAATTTCTTAAAAATTAAAATAACAAAAGATTAAAGATATGATTATCTTATAAAACAAAGGATCAATGTCCTTTTCCAACTTCGTAAAGAGTAACAATATACTTCTAAATGGGTTCAGGAAATATGTTTTCATTTTCTGGTTTTGGGAAGCTAAATTTTCCCAACTGCAGACATCTTTAAACATTTATTTTTCTATTGATTTTTCAGTCTTGATGCAGTGCAGAGACTGGTCTGTCGATCACAATAGCTTTCTGAAAAACTGACTTAAAATTACCATTTGACTTGTAAAATGTTGATAAGACATATTTTAAATTTAGAATTCATTGTAAAAGATGATTGTTATTCTGATTTTTCTCATTGGTTACAAGGTATATGGCACAGTGTATGTGTATATCTTTTTACATGTAATTATAGTTATATGTAGAAAAACTGCATTTTTATTCATTTAATGAAAAAATTAGTTACACTCTGTTTGAATTATGTCTTAATTTTTCTAGCTTGCTTTTAGGTGAATTTCCTCATTTATTATGTTCACAAAGGGAAGAAACTAATTTGTAAATCTCAGCATGCAGGGCATTGTGTGGTTGATATCAACATCACAGAGAGAACAAGACTGTGTTTGAGAAAACTTCTGCATTACTTTTTACACACTGATAATTGGTGAAATTTTAAAATGTGCTTACAAAATTACGAAGAGAATATATTATACATTCAAATACATTTAAGTGCCATTTGAACAACATTATCACAGATTCTTACCTAACTAGCTACTAATATAACACAGTGTTGGGTTTATTTTATTCCAGGTATATTATTTACCTTGAGAACCAGAATATATAACATATCCATAGAAAAATCCACAAAGATCTATAAAAACACCTACTGACACTAAAGCAAAGAATAAAATGTATGAAAGTACTAGTGAAAGCAAAAGCTGTAGTGTAATCATGATTGAACCTAAAAAGAACTCACCTACCTTGCAGGCTTCAATTGCTGTCTTATCTTTTCACTGCACCTTGGGTAAAGCACGTGTGTCTAATTAACTGATCTCTTGAAAGATCAGATGTTCACCACAGTATACTTGATAAAAGACTGTCTACTTCTGCCCTCCAAGCAGTCTTAAAATAATCACACTCTGAAGAGCAAGGAGATCCTATTTAAAATTGCTCCTGACAACTAAGAATTGTTTTCCCAATTAGCCACCATGTTTCAAGGAGAACAAATGCTTTAAATTACAATTTGAAAACACGACATGCAAGCTCTATTAAGGTAAATACACTCCCAAGTGTAATGGGATCATGTGATATTTTACATCAAACATCTCTACAGAAATGCTAAAATTCAGACCTCCATCTTCTATTGCTAAGAAAGAGAGAAGTTGGTAGAAAAAATGTGGTGGTGTTGGGGAGGGAGCACAGAGGTTTGCTTTTTAACAACAACAACAAGAATTTGCATTGTTTTGGCACTTGCTTCATTTATTTTTCTTGTTCATGATTATTTAAAGGGAACTTGGAATCTAATTGCACAAAAAGAAAGGTAGGCAGCTTTTTCCTTAAGGGCTTGGATAATATCCCCTTATAAATGGAAATGTATTCCTGTGTACAGATTTGTAGAACTGTGTTTATTCAATGTCATGCAAAACGTTTCTAGAATGTGGGTCAATAAATATGTGTAGAACATTCAGTTTGACAGATTTTATGTAAATCCAGAAAGAAACATTGGATGTCTTGCTCAACTAAAAAGAAGTTAAAGCAACTGTTTATGTACCCAAAATATTTACGTAATTGATAGACTCATGGTACAAATATTTTCACATGGAATCAATGTAAAATTATGCAAAATTGTGACAAAAACTTTAAGTTAATACTACTTGGCTTATATTTAATGAGTTAGTATTTTAAATATAATGCTTCACTAACTTTCTGAAAATATTGATAAAATAATGAATTTATTTTTATTCTTCATAAGGAGAATTTTATAATGTGCCTATTCTCTTTATGTCATTCAAAACTCCTTCATTTCAGTCTACAAAAGACAGCCTTTCAAATTTAAAACTAGTATTTTACCCAGCATATTGAACACTGACTTCTTCTAAGCCTGTTTTTATGTCAAGGGCATGGAAATAATGCAAGGTTGAGTCTATAAAAGGCCACAGTATTGACAGGTGGCCAGCGACAGTTCTAAAGAGTCTTATAAAAGATAAACACTATAAAAGAAGCATGAGAAAATTATGCAAACTACTTTCTGTCCTTGTTTGCTATTAAACTCAAATGAGACAGTGCCTTGTTTGACTAAATATATTTGCATCCTTCAAATGAGATAATGTGTTTTTTGAAGGATGGATTTGGTTACCAAAGCATGTCCCACTTTACAACCAAAATCAAAGAATATATGCACAGCTTAGTAATGTACTAAATTCTATCCCTTCTTTGCTATACAATATCATAAAGTTCACAATTAACTAAAAAAATCTTTTCATTATTATTCAAGTAAATCATGAAATTAGAAATTAGTGTTAAATAATAGAAAGAAGACCTTATAAATCCTATAAACTATAAGTAACTAGTATTTCTGTTTTAGTGTCTCTTACTAGGCAATTAAAATGTATCTAAACAAACAAAATCATCTTTTTCACTTCTCAATATGCTATAAAATAATTATATTGATACACATACAGACTAACCTACTAGACAGTTACTCCATTTTCTTTGCCCTTGATCTATTTACATTTAGATGTATGCATGGTTGTATAGTATTTCGTGTATTAGTTTACCATGCTTTATTTAATTACTGTTCTATTTGTAAATATTTAGGTCTTTTTAATAGTTTCCAATATTATAAAGTATGGTATAATAAACACCTGCTCTTGTACATGGTTAGGTAACTTGCCTAAAGGCTTTACAGATTTTCAAGCTTTAACACACATAGTGTTGTGCCAGTGCACATAAAAACGTAACACTTTGCCTTCTACCAGAAATTTATGAGCACATTCTCCTCCTTATTTGATATCAGAAACTACTGTTTATCAATATCTACTTTGGATATCCAATCCGCTTTGGGGATCCAATGTGCTTGCTGTCTTTGATGGTCCATCTTTCCTTTGACTATTTTCTTTTCTCTTTTTTTTTTTCTTGGTACCGGGGATCAAACTCATGACCTCATGCTTTCCAGGCAGGTGCTTATGCCACTGAGCTAAATCCCTGGGCCCCCCTTGACTATTTTGACCCAAACATAATCATTATTTAATTCTAATCTTTTGTGTACTATGATCTCCAAAAAGACCAAACCACTTCTGTACAATAGATAATACCCTTCTTCATATTTAGCACTGAAACACAATTTTGCTTATTTGGCACCTCTCTGATCATGTCAAATGTGTTTTGCTAAAACAAATGTGGGCTTAAACTAGCCCATAGTTTGCTAATCCAAATGCCTACCATACTATGCCATTCAAACTTACATTGGTTAAGTATGGATATGTGCTCTGCTCACTAGATAAATATTTGGAAACACACAATAAATTCTGAGTAATACTGATTATAGGTTAAATTTTCTCTTTACAGAAAAAACACAAAAGAATAGCTCATAGCTTCTTTGACTTGGGTTTTAATTTAATTTAATGTAATTTAATTTAAAATATAACTCAAATGACAAATCAGTTTGGTGGATAAGAAGAGATCACTGAAAGTCAAGCTGAGCTTTCATCTTCTGTAAGTAATTAAACTTTAATGTGAAATTATGTATCAAATTAAATGTTCAAAATTAGAACAAGCTCTTTAAATGTGATGAGAAATAACTGACTAGGATAGCTGATTTTTGCAATAGCTAATAGAATCTATTTTAAGACCTGTCATGTGTGATCTTTCTTGAAAAAATTAACCTCTTTGAGCTTTGGTGTCCACATCTATGAAATATAATATCATATGGGCTATGTCATGGACCCTATCATCTCAAAACATCTGCTTTATATCAGTAACATGGAGAATGCTGGTGATAAGGTTGGGAATTGCCTTTCTCAAGATTCACATGTTCATGTGACACTTGGAAAACCTGCATACATCAGTGTTAACCTATTTAAGTTATACATTGACATGAGTAACTGGGATGACTAGTTTGACAATTGTAAAATGTCTAAATACATGTTACTCAATTAGTTTCTCAGAGATATTAACTAAAACCTATACCTTATCACTATATCCTCATCAGCAGTATTATCATACTTTTTTTGCTAATCAATACATACATACAAACCAAGTGTTTGATAATCAAATATGCATTACAGATGACTCTGAACAGTTTTTTTTCTATAAATTGTTTGCTTAGTTGATTTCTACATTTTTTCAACAGTCTCTTGGACTTATCCTTTTATCACAATATATTGATCTGATGCTATTAATATTTTCTATGATTAAAGTATATTTTTTCCTTGTCTGTTATTTTTGTTTATGAAATATCAAGACAATTTTGAAATGCAGGCTCTTCACTGTCACAATCTTATATTTCATTCATTTCCTCTAAACTGCAAATTTTCAAATATAGAAATCCATAAAAATATATTAAAGTTTCATCTTTTTAAGATATATATTTTAATATATTTTAATTTTAATTTGTACTGTGTACAAATATATATTTTAATTTTGAGCTAAAAATGTCAGAAAAGCTCTGAAAAAGTCACCTATGCAGCATGCAGTAATGGCAATTGGTTTGTACTTATATGACTTTGTGTAAAACTAGAAGCTACAGGAAAGAATCTAATTAGAAACAGAACCAAAAGGATCTGAGATGGCACGTCTGTAACTGGTGATGAGATGTTACTTTATTTTGTTCTTCTCATAAAATGTCAAACTGAAGAAATGTATTTTTTCATGAACTAATAAACTGTATAGTTGAAATTGTTAAAGGCTGACTCCACCTGCATTTTTATCATATTTACTTACATATTCAGTACTTATTTAGCACTCCCCTACAATGTGCCAGGTGCTGTGAGAAAAAAAGAAAACAACAAAATACATTTGTATTAAGGTAAGAAAGCTCAATGAAAGGTGAAAAAATCCAAAAGTCTTGCAATGAAAAAAATGAAGGAATAAAATGTGATAAAGCTACAATGGAAAAAATTAGCCTTAAAAAGGAATGCCACTCAGATGTTATACCATGAATGAGTCTTGAAATCTTATATTAAGTAACATAAGCCAGATACATTGGGGACAAATATTGTATGATCCTGCTTATATGAATTACCTGAAATTCACAGAAAAGAAAGGTAGAATGATGATTTGAATTGAAAGGGGGAGGAATGTGAGAAATTACTGGGTGATGGCACAAGGTTTCAGTTTGAGATGAAAATATATTTCTGTACACAGTGATGATATTTACACAATAATATGATTTTATTTGGTACCTCTGAATTGTCCATTTAAACTTGGTTAAAAAGGTACATTTAGGTCCCAGTGGAGAAGTTGAGGTCAACATCCAATTTTGAAATATTTAAACTATTTCCACAATGTAGACAATTAAGTTCATTGTTGTGGAGGATGGTGCTATTGATAAAGCATGTTTCCTGATACTGTGTACAACAAACAAATTTCTACTGAATATGTACCAACCGATTTTGACAATATGCAGTCACAATTATGAATGGTGGAGAGCCATGTACTCTTGGGCTTTTTGATACTGCAGCGCAAGAGAATTATGACAGATTACAACCACTGAGCTATCTACCAACAGATGTATTTCTAATCTGTTTTTTAGTGGTTTCTTTATTATCATTTGAAAATGTGAAAGAAAAGTGGGTGCCTGAGATAACTCACCACTGTCCAGAGACTGCTTTCTTGCTTGTTGGTACCCAAATTGATCTCAGAGAAGAACCCCGCTACTACTGAGAAACTTGCCAAGAACAAACAGGAAACTGTCACTCCAGAGACTGCAGAAAGCTGGCACATGATCTGACGGCTGTCAATTGTGTGGGGTGTTCTGCACTCACACAGAAAGGCCTAGAGAGTGTGTTTGATGAAGCAATATTGGCTGCCCGGGAGCCTCCAGAACCGAGGAAGAGCTGCGGTGTGTGTTGCTATGAACATCTCTCCAGACCCCGTCCTGCACAGCTGGGGTTGGCATACTGAAAGCAATGTTTAAATCAAACTAAAAATTAAAAAGTAAAATTCATTTTTGTAATAATGACAAATGCACTGCACATACCCACAGGTACCTGTGTGAGACAAGGCCAGTAGGTATGCACCCCACAGTCCCTCCTAGCTCTAGTTAATTTTGAGTAATTGCAATTGTCAGAAAAGTGATCAGTACTAGCTTTTCCTCTGTTGTTTCAAAACAATTTTTTTTTTTTACTCTTATTGTTTAAAAGTAAGGCATGCTTATGATGACTCTGTAACAGACTACTTTGAATTGGTGAAGCTGCTCCCTGGTTCCACTTGGGAGTAATCTGGGACATCTTAGTATTTTTTCCCTTCTTTTTGGGGGTGTGTGTGTGTTGGGGGGACTTTGTTTCTTTAGTTTTGTTTTTAAAAATTCATTAACCAGTGGTCAGCCCTTAGGGGAGAAAGATAGAGACTCCATATTTTATTTCCTAGATCTAATTTAGAAAACCACATTCCCCACCTGGTGCTCTTAGGAAGGAGTAGTCAATGCCTCATTTAGCAACATACTCCTTTTTGAAAGTTGTCTTTTTTCCTCTCTTCGTCCTTGAGTGGATATAGTACTTGATGAAATGAATGAAAGTGGGTGTAAGGTGTCTTGTCTCTCCTCTTTCTAGGATGTACTCTGTATGTGACTTTGACTTTCAAGGAAATTTGTTTGCCATTTGCTGATTTTTTTATTGGAAGTTAATTTTAACTTCTTTCACTGATAAATGAAGAAAAGATTGCACCTTTTGAAATACACCAATAAATTGAGTTTGTACTTTAAAAAATTTTCCCCCATTAGCCATTGTCTCATATGCTGAGCATAGATTTGCAATTCATTAGTATTGGGTATTCCTTGATTCCAGCAGAATACCTGACACAAAGGAAATATAAGGGTATGCTACAAGACAGATTCCTATGGGATAATTGGCATCCTCCTTCAGGTTGTGAGGATGCAGGCTTGCTTCATTAAGAAGCTATTGGTGGGTAGAGGTGAGGAGGACGCATATCAGCACGGGGAACACCTAGGTGAATCTTTTTATTTGTTTCCAGATAAGGAACCTTACAGCAACTGATCAAGGCTCTCTAATAAAAATCATGCATAAAGAGTCTTATGAAGACTCTTAGTAGGTGTTAATAGGGACTTTATCAGATTATTTTTGTTGGAGTTTCTATTTTTAAAAATATTTAGGTAATTTTTCAGCATCCTAAAATCCTAATCTTGTAGATTTCATTAATGTTTAACCAATGCTTTATCATGTCTCAATATTTGTATATTGTTATAGTTGATACATTGTGTTAACTTGAGAAATTTAGGAGTTTAACTAAGAGACTGGGCAGGGAGCCAGGTTCTTTCCTTTGTAAATATCCTTATCCTGTGCAAGAGAAGGGCACAGAGATTTTGTGGCTGCTTTTGTTCTGGCTGCTACCTTGAAGTGTTGCCCCAGTGCCATGCCAGCCTGCCTTGGAGCCAACTGATTATGGACTGAAACCTCCACAAACAGCGAGCTAAATAAATTTATTTAATTTAATTATTTAATAATCCTTCATTTTGGGTGTCATGTATTTTGTCCCAGCAACAAGAGAAAAGTAACCAACACATACATACATTCTTTTCAAATGTATGAAACAAAAAAAAACTTCAAAAAAAGGTAAATTTATTGTCATGTATATTTTACATATATTTAAAGTTATATTTGTATTCAACTATAACAAACATTAGCTAAAATATTTTATATTCATATTTTAAATCCTTTTAAACTTAGAGATGCCTTCTGGATATAACAACATAGTTTCAAGGTCCTGGGGAGTCACCACCAATTTGAAAGCTATAGAGAATTCTCATATCCCTTAATTTTAAAGGCAATTTATTTGAGACAGTTGAGTAAAAAGTAAGGACCAATTATAATGAGCTTTTTCTTATCTTATTAAAGCCAGAAAGAAGGAAAGGGTTACTCAGAAATGCTACCAATATTACCTTAGTTTTAATTCCTAGTAAGTTATGCAAGTTGTTATCAGAAATAATGTAGTCTAATTTCATCTTCAGATGATGTTATATTGTTAGTTGTATACCTGAAGAATGAAATTTAGTTTCAGTCAATAAAGTTTTCACAGAACAGAATATAAAAATGAAGTACAGTTAACAACTTTTGACTTTTATGATGTTTTCAATACACATCCAGAAACAAATTTTATTCCTAGATTTTTTAGGATTTCTCAATATTTGAGTTAACAAATTTCTGCATGTCTGTTACTTTTTATTTTTTAATCAGACTTATTTACAGGTGTAAATTAAATTTTAGCACTCTCTTTCATATAATAAACTCCTCATATAAAGCAGATCAAAGTAAAATTGCCCCTAAAGTTACATAACAACTAATAAGGCTAAGAATGTCATTGCTTCCCTTTCTGATACTGAAGAAGGTCTGGGTTCATTGCTAAGGATTATTAAATATAAGAATAAATTCCAGAGCTTATTAAAGGGCTACTGTTATACACAGATAACTGGGAGGTATAACTTCTCTACAAAATTCAGTAAAGGCTTCTTTTGGGTTGTCTTAATCAATGATCATTATGTTGCTGATTATTTTTGTAGGCTCTATATAATCTATATCTCCAATGTGCTATAATTACAAAGAAAAGTAAATAATCCAAGAACATATTGCAATACAATTCCAGTCTATTAGCTGATGAATTTGTGAATATCTATATGTTTTTTAAATATAAATATTTTTTTCCTACCAAAATATAACACCAGAAAGTGAAATTAACTTTGCAAAGCCAAAGTAATCCTCCCAAACTCCACGTGTCCCAGAAAATTGAATGTATGTTTTAGGATAAAATTTCTATCTTTAGTGAGTTGGAAATATCTATTAGAATTTAGACATTATTTCTATGATGAACAAAAGTCAAGTGAGTTTTATGAAATTAAAAGTATTGAAATCATACAATTACAGAAAACCATTCAGTATATGATCAGTTAAAGTTTTGAATGTAAAGGTTTCAGTTTCATAAAGGAGTTAAGAATTTTATTTTTTTTAGTGGAATTTTCTCAACTGATTTACTACAAATGCCCAGTTTAATCTGGCACTCACTGTATATTTATTCTGTATAAAACGCTGTGCTCATTCACATGCATTGTACCCTCTGAGTCTCAGAACAGCTCTGCCCACAACATTTAACTATCTTTAATTGTTACTTTACTTGTCACTTTATAGTTACTTTATTTTGTCATTATTTTATTGAGTCAAAGTTTTAGAATTTAAGAGGCAATGTAATCCTGAACAAAGAAAGTCCCTAAAGTACTTGATTATTTAGTAGTTGAGGGATATTTCTTATCCCAAGTTGTTTGATTTTAAAGGGCTGTTCCCAGAGTGATTTATTCATGGCCATTTCCTCTGAGAAATACTGTTTTAAAGGATGCAAGTCCTGAGAGGGACACTGAAAACCATTTCAAATGCTTCAGTTATGTTTTTCAGTAGAACAGTTGGTGGTCAATTCTGTACATAAAATAAGAAGTGTTACCTCTGCAACAAGTACAATTGTGGGGTTGGCTGAAGTCCAGTTCATACTAATATTGTGCCAACAAAACCTATCACAGGTGCTCTAAAATGAGCATCAAAGATTCTGACCATACTTATCTTACTGTTTGCATCTCAAAACAAGTTTATTTTAAAATGCAATAAAATTGATTTTTTCTTGATTTACCTGACTAGACCACTGAATATTACTATAAAAATATTCACCACATGATATTTTAATTAGGTTGCTTCTTGTGTACTTACTCTATATCACTGAAGATAAAATTCAGCAGATGGACAATATTATAGCTTGTGTTTAGATGTTCCCAAAGCCTCATGCAATCACAGGTGGGGCTCCTTCAGAGGTGGCTCATTCTAGGGTGTATGATGCTGGGATTGATTCATGTGCAATGCTAGCATCAAAAGCACTAAGATTAAGAGTATGAGTGCTATCCACTCTAAGTAGCTTGGATAAGATATAAGGAACGGAAATAGTTGTGGCCATCTCTTGTTATTTGTTACCTACTGCCTGCCATGAACTGTTTTCTTCTGTAATTCCTGTCAGCCCTGCTGTCTTGCCTTGGAGTCAGCCATTTATGAATTGAAACCTCTACACACTGTGAGCTAAATAAACCTTTCCTCCAATAACTTTGGTTGTCAGGTGTTTTGTCTCAGCAGTGAAAGAAAACTAACACATAATCTGGTACTGAGAATGGAGTTGTTGCTGCGATTATACCTTACTGTGTGATTCTGGAATCTTTGGGACTGACTTGGGTGAAGAGCTTGGAAAGCTTCAGAGATGCCACCTGAAGAGTTTAGGCTGCACAAAATGGGGGATTCCGGTCAGAGCTCAGAGCACCAGCCTTGGGAGATTTCTGCTGGGAAGAACTGCACTGGGAGTTGGACTTCATACGCAAAAAATTTGTCTGCATTTTGCTTATGTCCAGAGACTTTGCCTGAGACTCAGGTTAATGGTAGCAGACTAATTAATCTTGCAGAAAAAACTTTAAGGCAGTATCATGTTGGGTCAGTGGCATGGCTACTGTAGGGGCTTTTAGCCAGATCTATGTTGATAATCAAGAGCAAAGAGGCCAGTAGTATGATTTAAAACACTGTTCGGCCAGAAAGGAAACACCACTAAGTTGTAGACTGAAAATATAGAGCAGAGGAGATCTTGATTGCTAAGCAGGAATAAAAAAAATATATATATATATATGGCCTGAGGATATCACATGAAGCAGCAAGACTCCAGCCTTTGCAGCCTTGATATTACAAAGGTAAAAGGTTTTTCTTTGAGAAGAGACCTTCACAGATGCACGTTCCAGAGTAGCAGCAGCTACACATGTCCAAGAATGGCAGTGGCCTAGGGAGATTTTTCCTCAGGATTTGGTTCATAGGTACTTGACCCCTACAACCAAGAGAGAAGGGAGTTTAGCCTCTGCTCCAGCTGGTGCGTCATCTGCATGGAACTGGTTTTAGGTGCATACAGAAAGGAAGAGTTGTCAGATCAGGCAGACTTCCACCTAGACTTCAGAAGAAGGTCCGAGAGGCCAGGCAGTGTGCCCCTGACAGGGCAGAGTGTGAAGCTGTGTGAAGCCAAAGGTTTAGTCTCCAAGGAGTGTGGAGAAGCCAGGAAAATAAATTGTCTGAGGAAAACTGTAAGAAGGGAGCAGAACTGGTATGAGAGAGAAGCCTTGGGAGCCACAACTACTACCAGTGCCATAGGGGTAGAGCTACCCAAGCCCTTTGGAATTCACAACTTGCTACAGATTGCCAGGGATGCTGCAAGTGAAACTGTGAGTCTTAATGTTTGTCTGACTGGATTTTGGTTGATCCATGTAGCAATGATACCATCAGAGGTGCTAGGATTAAAGGTATGAATGCTACCCACCCTAATTGCCTGGAAAAGATAAAAGAGATAGAGCTATGATCATCCCTTGCTACTTTGCTACCTTTTGACCACCACAAATTTTTTCTTCTCTGTGATGCCTGTCATGATATCCTGCCTTGGAGAAAGCAGAGTATGGACGGAATCCTCTACAAATTGTGAAGTCAATAAAATCTCTTCCCATTTAACTTTAGGTGTTGGGTATTTGGTCTCAAAAAATGAAAGGAAAGTAACTAAGACAGACCTGAGTTATTCTGTGTGGCAATTCAATGTTAAGAAAAATCCCCTATTAAAAGAAAATTAATAACCTCAACTCTAGGAACTAGAATTGTAAAATTTATGGTATTTATGGTATTCTATATAATATATAGACATGAAAATTTCTTAATTGGATTAACTAGTATTTTTAACAAAATAATTTTAGTTGGAAAATATAGTACATGTAAGAAAGTCCCAAATTAAGTTATACAGTGCAAGGCCATGACTGACTTTGCTGAATACTAAGTATTTATAATTCTGATGAAAAACAGTTCCCTCTACCAATGAAATCAGACAGCCAGTTTTATCTTTAAAGAAATGTCACCCCAAAGCAGTGTTGAAAATGCATATATTTCTATAAATTATTTTTAATAACTGTGGACACTGCAATTCATTTTTAATAGAAAAAGTTTTTAGCCTGAAGCAGTAAGATCTTATTTGAAGTTAGGAAGTCAGTAATGAATATCCATTTTCTGATTTTTGTTTTCATGCATTTTTTTTTGTTTTGACATAAATTTCTCCTTAATATTAAATTTCTGTGTGAGACAAACTCTGAATGTATTAAATAGACATAATACACAATCAATATTATAGTGAACATTTATGTGGTCAATCTATAATTTAAGATGCATTACTGGTCTTTCTGAAGACATGTGTACATGTAACATTTCTTTAACTTGATTCAGACTCATACCAAGGATGCAAATTACTGGAACCTAATAACTTTAATGAATATAAACATTATATGTCATAAACATGAGCTAAGATTAATCATATCAACAATAATGAAGATGAGGAAAGGGGATTTAGAGGAGGATGGAGGGAAAGCAGAGTAGACAGAGAAACAAACTGTATTATGTATATGTACTGAATCCCAAGATGATTTTAACATGCATGTACTACAAACATGTACTAATAAAATATTTAATAAAGACCATATATATATAAATTGAAATTAACTCATGACATTAGTGCATATGGATTACTGAGCAGTTGGTTCCAAGAAAATAAATGGATAAATCTACACAGAATGGAACGTTATAGGCTAGAAAGAAGGATACATGCTTGACATTTGCTGGGAAATGGGTGCACTTGTAGAATATAATATTGAGTGAAATATATCAGAAATACAAGCTTAAATTCTATATGGTTTCTCTCATTTGAGTAAGGCAAAGTAAAACAAAACAAAACAACAAAATAAAGGCTAGAAGGAAACAAGGGGACAGGTCTCTTGTAAATGGGAAAGGGTCCAGAAGACTGCAAGTAAGAAGACAGAAGAGGAATGGAAAAGAAGAAGAATTAAAATATGCCATGTAAACCCGGCACGGTGGCACATGCCTCTAATTCCAGTACTAGCAGAGGCTGAGGCAGGAAGATTGCCATGAGTTTGAGGTTAGCCTGGGCTACATAGTGAGTTCAAAGTCAGCCTGAACTACATAGTGAGATTGTGTCTCAAAACACCGAAAAAGAAAAAAGAAAAAACAAAAAACCAAAGCATATGCTCTCTATAGGTACCAAATACCTATCATGAATGTAAACACCATATGTCATAAATATGAATACTAATAGCAAGAATGGAAATGGGAAAAAGGGATTTAGAGATGGAGGTGGGGAGGTGGGTGGGAACATGAAGAATATTAAGAAAAAGAAACAGGCTGCATCAAATACATGTAGCTATTCCCCAAGATGAAAGAAGACTTCATGAACTGCAAAGATGCACTAATAAAATTAAAATTAAATAAAGGACCCACAGAAATTCTGTAACACTGTCTTTCTTCCATCACTGAATGATCAGTTTTAGGCTAGTCTTGAATACTTTTGGTGATAGGGCTCATCTTTTGGCAGTGTTGCTAGTTCTGGTAGTGGACAAATTTATTTTTCAAGATGCTTTTCTCTATACGCCTATAACACATTGCTCTCCAAGAATTCTAATTTAATTCCTTGTTTTTCAATATTTAAAATATCAAACTAAATACTATATCCCTCTTTGTTTTTCCTATTTTTAATAAGACTTTTAGTCTAACCATAATACGTGTTGCTTTTCTTGGGCATGGTTAGATTACACCTTAATAATACAGAATATTCTGTGAACAAATAACAGTAGAAAATATTAATTACCTCAAATATTTGATGACTTCTGTATATATTTTTTCTTGTTGAGTTTTTAGGAAGGCAAATATATTGATATCTGCTTAAAATCGTGAGTTACACTCCAAAGCTCTTTAAACACTCTAACACCTCACCTTATATTCCCTTCCTAGGCTCCCAGTACCTTGATTGATACTCTGCTGTAAGGTAAATTTACTTGACAAAGCCTTCCTTATGATAATTTCTTTGGCAACTCAGATTCATGAGGACAGACACACATATTAAAAATCCTGTATTTTATGCCTGTGTCTTCAAGGAATCATGTCTAGAGTGCATTCCTGGGAATTAGATCTGCATTTCAGCTCTGAGTTTGTCAAGATTCCTTAATCAGCAACTACCGTTCTTGAGTTTCCATACCCTCAGTTACCATAACATCAAAGCTTTTCCTCTCAGAAAGCTAGTTTTCTATTTCAGAGTCCAAAGTTGACAACATTTACAATATATCTGAAGACATATACCCATAGTATATGTTTTTATGCTTTGACACATTGTGTGTATGATGTCATGAAAAATATCAATATATGGTGTATGCTTTATACATCTGTCTACATCAGTTTAATATTCTTCAGTGGAAACATCAGAACTATTTAAATCAAAATTGCACTCACAGGGCTAGGGATATAGCTCAGTGGCACAGAGCCTGCCTGGCAAGTGCAAAGTCCTGAGTTCTATTCCAACTACAAAAAACCCCCACAAAATTGCATTCATAACAATTATTATTATTAAATTATTTCTTTAGGACTCAATTCTAGTGTTAAAAATTGTGGGCATTCAGTAATCAATGCTCATTATTTGCTAAAATGCAAAGACCACAGGATTTTACAGCTCACAGATGTTCTCCAAGCTAACCAGGACTCGCTGGATATAGAGAAAAAACTTTTATTTAGACACCTAAACTGTGTGCCCCACCAGAGTATCTTTTAAGTTGCCTTTTTAGATACATTCATCTTGATTTCCAGCATTAGTTTAAAGCATTTTTTTAAAAAAAGTTTTACATTGAAGTCCTTTAAATTAAAAAAAAAATCAGAATCTGTGACCCATTTGTAACAATATCTGGTTGACTGAACAATTCCATTCCATTTAATTTAATAAATATTATGTGTATCTAGAATTTTAAGCTCTTGTATATCATTGTCAGACCAGAAAATCTGTTAGAATTCACTCTTTCTAAATTTTTTCAGCTATATTTTCATTATTGAAAACTTCAAGTAGATTTTAACGTGAAAAAGCAAAAGATAAACACCTGTTATCTTCCATTCAGAGATATGAAAATGAAAAAAATAACCAATGACAATTCATGACAAATTTTAAAGTAACTTCCACATGAACAGACTGTTAAGACTTTCATGTGTTAGATTTTATCTTATGCTTCACAGTCATTGTTTTAAAGCATGGAATGAAGACTGTAGAAATAGCTCATAGGCACAAGTACCTGTCTGGCAAGTGCAAGGTCCTGAGTTCTAGTCCTAGTACCAGACAAACAAGCAAATAAAAAAAAAATAAAAAAGCAAAAGAGATTTAGGGTCCATTGTAGAAAACCTGCAAACCTGAGTGTAGGTGAATTCTAGACTGATCTACAGTTCCTCATAAAGCTTTACTAAAATCCACTCTCCTTCAGTAACCTGCTTCACTGTGCTTACTTATCCTCTTCTCATGTTGTATAGTTTCTAGAAAATTTCTCTCATTATCTCTCCTTAATGTTTTGACACACAATGTCTTCTATATACAGACTGTGTCTGATGCTCACTTTTATGTATAAGAATGTATTTTTCTAATAAAATTTCAAAATATTCAAGAAATTAGCTCTGTCAAATTCCTCCTGGAGTTCCCACTAAAGTTCTGGACTACCAGCAAAAATAGGTACGAATGTACTTTTTCAAAGGACCCGGAGTTAAGAGTCCATCGTTAAAATGCAATATCTGTAGGACTGATTGTCCGCTCGATCCAAAATTGAATATGTAGTTAAGAACATCTATGCTTAAAATCAATTGAAGACTCAAGGAGTTACTCTAACATACTGGACAATGAAAAGGTTAAGTGCGATTATTTCTAAGATTTGATCATGGATTTTCTTTTTCTTTCTTTTTTCTTGAGACAGTCTTGCTATATAGTTAAGAGAGAGTCTTGCTATATAGTTAAGGTTAACCTATGTAGCACAGGTTGACCTGGAACTATTGACAACCCTCCTGCCTCAGCCTCCCTGAGTGCTGGGTACAGGCATGAATAACCATGCCTGACCCATCCACAATTATTCAAAATGAAAATAGCATAAAAAACTTTATCATTTTCCTAGTGGTTTATTTTCCCTTCCAGAGGGTGCTATGAGGATATCATGTTTACCATGTGTATTTTAGACTTCTTTGTCACTTGCTAATATTAATATGCTTGTGACCAGATGACTGCAAGAAGTGATGGAATTAAAATTATTTTCCTCATATAAGCCTTCTTTCATGCTGATGGTGTTAATGGCCAACTCATTATTTCAATGACATTTTCTTCAGTGTCACAAGGTCTCCCTAACAGGGTGTTGCAATTTCATAATTGCCTTTATCCTGAAATATTCTGATTTCTCCCTGACAAACACCGCTCTTAAGATTTGAAATTCCTGCTTTTCAAAGAAAATCTCAATCACTCCGAGGGCTCTGTACTCATTTTTTCCAAGGATGATTTTTTTTTTTTATCTGTGGATAGGCTGATTTTCAGAATTTTATGCCATAAAAAATTCAGGTCAATATTCTTTGATTTCTTGCAATGTTCATGATATAAGGAGTTAAAAAGCACAGGCTATTGGTATGGGAATTCTTTTATCTCTGACTTATCTGCAGTTCTTAGAATGCATGATAATTTTTGCTTCTTGTGAAAAGGAAAGGAGTATATGTGGATGTATTGCGACATACTGAGTTCTCAGAAGAGAACCCCAAATAAATAATGTATGGCTAGCAGGAGTGAAAAAAGCGGTAGTATTATCAGATGTGGGTACATTTCTTGAGACTGATAGTGTGCTTGCTGAAGATATTTTTTAAAGAAAAATATATAATGCATTTTGACTTTTGAGATTAGCCAAATATTCCACATTTGTTTCCCCATTAATTTTCAGATTTTCCAGTTAACTCTTTGTCATTGGCTTCCTCATTATGTAAATGCGGGGATGAGTAAATCAGATCCCAGCCACTGCCCTTTGGTTGCAGAAGGTAATAAATGTGCTAACAGAAACCTGAGTAACTTCTACTTCTACCTTGGATTCTGAAAGTGCAAGCTGCTCCTCCATCTCTAATCTGTTCTCACTCTGAACAGTCAGATAACTGTTTCCCACGTAGAAATCTATTCATGGCACCTTCTTGCTTCTAGAACTCTCCATGTGTTTTTGTATTTCACTCCCTCTTCATACTGTGCTGTAACCACATTTGCCTTGTGTACCATTTTCTTCAAATAGATCTCTTCTACTGCATTTATTGTGCTACTATTTTGTTTATATTTTTTCTCATTAGATTATTAGTACTTAGAAGGTTTACAAGTTCTTTTTCTATCCTCAATGTTTAGGATGGTGATGATTATATATTAATTATATTCTATAAATTCTAGTTTAATGAATGTGTTAAAATGAATTTAAAAATCTCGAGACCTAATTAGAAAATTTTATCACTGCTTGTACATTAGTGAGGTGTAATCTTTTTAGATGAACATGATACCTTAATGTAATTAAAATATAAATTTTGCCACAAGTCCTGTCTAAGAAACTATTCTAGATTTTTTTTTCTAGACAACTCCTGGGAGATAATTAGAAATATGCAACCTCAGACTTGATTTCAAATTTATTGTTTATAAATTACATTTTCATAGCCATTCTATGTAATGTGTGTTCACATTAAAGTTTGGGGAACTGAGATAATTAATATACACTGATTTACAAATAGATCTTTTTTATTAGGATATAAAAATTCACATCCTTCAAGATATAGAGGATAAATGTAAAAGAAAATCATTGTGGTTATGAAAATCTATGTATTTATTTGTTCTTTCAACAAATGGAAAATAACTAAGTAGTATAGTAGTCAGTGCTATTATTTAAAAATGAATGTGATTATTGGCCTAACACAAAGTTCTACCTATTTGAAAGATTCAGCCATACTAAAACTCTAATAGCTATTATTACACACTTACAATTAATGTAAGAACAAAATATTCAAACATATAAATTACATAAAATTTCTAATAAACAAATCTAAAATGTCAATGACTTCAAACTTCATCTCATTAAAAAAGACTACATTCAAACACCACAGGTAAAATCAAACATATAGGGCACAAGAAGCATGCTAGGGTTCCAGGAAGTGAAAAGTTGGCACCTCCTGTGTGCCCACCAGCATGTGGGCTGAGAATCAATCCCATCCCAAGCAACCCGTTGGTTGGTTCGGAGGACAGGCTGAGTTGAAAGCAACCAAGGTACATAAAGCAACTAAGTGCTTGTGTTATCTGGTTGATTTTGCAGGCCTTGGGCCAGTGGTCTGAGCATCTCAGTATGCAAAATAGCAAATATAGCAGATTTCCTTCTATCTTGTCTTTGAAATTTATTATTTTTCTCACTATTTTGCTTTGTTCTAATTGTTTTGCTTCACTTAATATTCTGTTTTGATTGGTTTTATTCTGTTTTGTTTGTTTTGATTTTTCTATACCTGAGGGAATGGACAATTATTGTGAAGATAACAAAATATACTGTGGTAGCTACTGTTGTTTTACTAGTATCCTGCTTTGAAGTTCTGTACTAATTTTGCTGCTTTGTTTTGATTGGCTTTGTTCTGTTTTGTTGGATGCTACTACCTTTAAAATAAAAAAATAGAAAAAGACTTGAAGAGCATGAATGAATTGCTGAAGACTGAATTTTTTTTTTTTTTTATCAGTACCAGGGATTGAACTCACAAACTGCCTGCTTGCAAGGCAGGTGCTTATGCCACTGAGCTAAATCCCCAGCCCTGAAGAATGAAGCTTTTGACACAGCTCTCAGTGTATGTCCCAGAGGCATATACTGTTTCTTTTTCTATTTTTCTTTTGTGTGTGTGTGTGTTCCAGGGATTGAACTCACAACCTTGTGCTTGCCAGGCAGGCACTTATGCTGCTGAGCTAAATCCCTGGCCTGATTTACTATTTCTTAAAGTGTGGCCAAGAAATGAAGCAAATGAACAAAACTTTTAGCAATGGGATGAAACTGAAGAGAATACGGTGTCCAGGAGTGAGTGTAGAGAGGTAAAAACAATGCAAGCTGTCAGTTACAATTTCTGAAAGTTTATATCTGTTGATAAGGGGGGGAAATCTTTTATAATTATTAAAATTCAGCTTCCCATCTGTCAAATTCCAGAATCAGTTAACCTACTAAAATCTTCTGCTAACCTAACAGAACACCAGATATAAAAACAAAACCTATCAAGATGATTATATCATCCTTGCCTTTCCTGACATCAAAACTATCAGATTCGTACTTTAAAGTAATTCTGATTAGTTTTTCAAGAAAATGAAAATAAGATGAAGAATTTGAGTAGAGAACAGAAATTCATTTGTTAAAACAGTCAAATGTAAAATTTAGGATTGAAATATATAATCTAAGTGAGAGTTTAAAAACTAAATTAACAGTAAGAGAACTAATGGGATAGAGATACTTCAATGATAGAAAAAAAGGAGGTACACTTTGTGGAGATGAGAAGGAGATTTGTGGGGGAAGAAAAGGGAAGATTATGAGGAGAAAGTGAAATAAAACTAATTAAAATGTGATATATATATGTGTCAATTCTCCAAGATGGTTGTAACCATTATTTATCACAAACCTATTCAGAATAATGAAAAGATTGAAAAGCTAAACTATGTATGAGATGGTAGAAATCTTAAATATACAGCTGAGTTAATAAAAGAAAAAATATCAAAGGAGAATGAATTCATGAGGAAATAAGGAAAGGCAATTCTGGAAGAGTGAGAGGGTAAGTCCATTTAAATTTTGAGTGTATAAAACAGTGAATATGTGCCTAGTGAGGTTAAGTGCACGCAAAATGAAAACATATTATTAAGGTCATTAGCAATGGAAAATGGTTCAAATGAAAGGAAAAAAAAAAAAAACCTAAGGGCTTTTCACTGCCTGAGATGTAACAGATCTATCAATCTAGAGTTGACTTTAAGATGGGAAGTGAAATGTAATTCAGTAAAAGAAGACACAAAGGATGTATAATAAGTGCTAGTATAAAGTCTAGAAACCAAACACCTCCTCTCCTTTGCCTTTTCAGTCACTGTCCATTGTATCAGTGTGTTCTGGCCTCACTCCTGGCATAAAGCTTCTTTTATTGCTTCCAGTCCCTGCCACTTACAACCTCCTATGAAAGATTCTTACAATATAAAATACTTCAAGAAATCCAGAGTTTAGGTATTAGAACAATTAATGAGTTTTTTTTTTTTTTTTTTTTATCCTCAGAGCATAAGTGTGTTGTTCCTGCTTGTATCAAAATACAACCTGCAGTGGTTACAGCAGCATGGGGAGGGAACTGTGGCGCCAGGTGAACAGAGCCCAAGACAGATGCTTGCCTCCCACTTACTGAACTTCTTTGGGCAGGTACTAAACCTGTGTAGACAACAATTCCCTTCATTTCACACTGAAGATAGTAACAATAGCGCCTAAGGATGGTATGTATATTAAATAAAACAAACACTTAATGTTATTCTCACCAAACCAGAAAAGCCTAGTGATGAGGAATCCCATTTGACATTTTAGTTACTCAGCACTGACAGCAAATGGCCCCTGAAACGGACACCAGGTTGTATATGGCTGTAAACTGCAGCATTGCTTTAGTCTTTTATGCTAGAAGCATGAAAGACAGGAGATTCATGCTTTCCAAAGAATTTAAATTGCTACCAAGGAAAGACAAGTGGAACAGATTCTCAAGCACATAATTGTAACCCAAAAAGGCGCTGCTTAATCTCAGAATACTGTTCACTTAACGCCATTTTCTTAGGCCACAAACATTCCTTCCTTTCAGACACTGTCCCCTGATCACCTTGAGAGGACCTGATTTCTGGTACACTTTGTCTCTGCTTCCTTATCTTTTCTTTCAAGGGTCAAATGGAATCAATAAGACAGTGTCGCTTTCTAACAAGATGGATGCAAATCAAAGCAAAGGGAAAGGGTGATTTAACTACGAAATTGACTGTTCTGTTACTTGTAGCAGAATTTCGCAGTTCAGGGGCTATCAATACCAATTCACAGGTAAGGCAGCCTCAAAGGCTTTGGAATGTCAAGCACTTTATTTGGCTCTTCTTGATGGCATAAGCATATTTAGCTTCCAAATACAGGGGGGAAAAACTCAGTTCTCTCCACATAAATATGATCAGGGGACAAAGCTTACTTTCAAGAAGAAAATGTGGACATCAGAAGAACCAACACTGATCCATTTATTATGCCTGACAATAAATTTTTTTTTAAATTTCTACTGAAACTGTTCTTGCCCATTAATATCAATCACTGATAGTTTCCAGACTCTCTCAGCTGTAGAATAGCTATACAGACATATAAATTCAATAAATATGGAACTAATCAGTGCTAAAGTTTTAAGATCCAAAGCCCCAGAAGAAAATATAGCAAATGTGAGCTGGGTTTTACTGTGTCCTTAGTTAATGCTCACTTGATATGTCTGCCACATGCAGGCATCCCACTTTCAAAAACTGTTTCCCCTCCTCAAAGAGGATTTCTAGGTTGGGGATTTAGCTCAGAGGCATAAGCGCCTGCCTGGCAAGTGCAAAGTCATGAGTTCAATCCCCTGCACCAAAAAAAAAAAAAAAAGGCTTTCTATAGAGTGACAAATACAAACTTTCCATAGTACTTGTGTAAGAGGCTTGGAGCCCTTCATTTTCTCTTGTGATTTCTAATTGTTTGAACATAGAAATCCTTTACTAGAAGGGAAGCTCTAGATTTGAGGACCAATGGATGAAATCACAGCTTGCAGCTTGAGAATGAGAGTCCCTCAAGGTGAAGTAAAGCTAACTCGGATACTTCTAGCTGTAGGAGCAGATTCAGGTTTCAAATGACCCAGGGATTGTACAATCTGGGGATTTTCTTAAAAAAAGAAAAGAAAAGAAAAGGGAAGAAGGGAAGGGAAAGGAAAAGAGAAAAGGGAAAAATGAAAAGGGAAGGGAAGGGAAAAGGAAAAAGAAACAGTTGCTAATACAAAAGACAATTGGCAAAATCATATAACTACATAACAGTGCAGTCAGTTTCCCCCACCAAGTGCTTTAGGAGATATCTGTACAATGAGGAGTTTATTCTCTTCAAACTAATACTATTCCTCAAATTAGATGGGTACAGGCAAACAAATTATTCATTACACGGATTCTTAACTAATTGCTTATGCCTCAGAAGGTTGTGAGAAATAAATGAAAAATAATACACAGTGATACCTTGTTTGTCAAATGGCTCCAAGCTCATACTTTCTGCTATTGAATAGTAAAGCTTGAAAAAAATCCGGTGTTCAGTAACTTTGCTCACTACTCAAACCAAAAATCCAACTTGAAAAATCCTGGGCAGAGAGTGAATCATGCAAGCACTACTCTTCCCTAGACAACATAGAGTGCTTGTATCAGTGCATTAAAATATTTGTCATTATGCTTTTTCTGTGCTTTATTTGCATAAAATATTGTAAACATGGCTACAAAGAAAATTAATGGTATCAGCAGTAAAGCCAAGCAGAAAACTGAGAACTGCAATAGAGTTAAAGAAAGAAATCCTTGTGAAATTTCTTAAAGTCATTTGTAGTGTGATTTGGGTATCTGAACCAATTATTTGGTTGTGCATTATTTCAGTTCATGGACAGCTGGCTCCAAGGCAGGCAGACACAGCAGAGGAAATACAGTGCTAGGTATGGCAGTAGGACACAGAGGACAATCAAGGAAGGAGGAAGGAGATGGAGCTCTCCAGCCCATTCCCCCAGTGACCACCTCCCCTGACCAACCCCACCTCCCAGCATCATAGCTAGCTAGAAACTCATCAGTGGCCTAACACACTGACAAGAATCAAGACCCCTGATCCAACCACCTCCCAAAAGCCCACCTATGAGCACATGAGGCTTGGGAGGGACATTTAGATATAAACCATAATAATTATTAGTTATTTAACAACTAATATAAATAACTGGGTCATAGCAAGTAAACAATGATTTTTTTTCCCAGAGACACAATACTGCTAAATTTATTTTTATAATTATAATGCCATAGAAATTAGGAAACAGACATGATCTCATTTTTATGTTATGATCCTCCACCTAAGGGCCCACAGTTCCCCAGTGATCTCTTCCTGGTCTTTCAGAAGCTACTTCATGGGACGATATGACCTGTTCCACCCCCAGGGGCAACTCTCCCAAGACTGTCACACCTAGTTGCTGTTGTTAATATACATGGGAGTTTGTGTGCATGTAAATACATATATGTTACAAAAACGAGCCATATGGTTCAGTATAATATTCAACAGACATATAAAAATTTGAAAAGAAAGTACTCTGAACAGACCAAAAAGCATAAACAGAGATCTGTGGGTGAACATACAGCTAGAGAGAGTCCAATCTGGCTATACTGTAAACTTAGAGACTGCAATATGATTGGAAACCTAGTTGTACAACACATCCTGGAAAGCCTAGCAGGCGGAACTAGGCAGTTTACACCTTAACCTTTAGATTCCATGGAAGAGGCAGTGAGAGCCATTAGCACAGGACAATCTTTTATAGTAGGCAGAGACCAAAAGTTTAAGGACCCCTGGCTGTGGAATGAAAGACAGATAATCCAGGCATTTAGCATGTAATCAGTTGGAGTCTGGGTTCTGAATTTTTATGTACATAAAGAATGTTGATGTTTGAGAGCTGTCTAAGGGCCTCATTAAATAGCTATATGACCAGATAAACACAACAAAATATTAATGGCTGATAATAGTTTGATGCTTTATTCTGTTTCATGTTGTATTCATAGGTATATAAACATAGTCCTGCTGGAGACAAATTGTATTTTGCCAATGACATGAAAGCTAGTGTACACATTTCTAGAATTCTGGCAGTATAAGAATGTGACAAGGGGGCAGAGGTAGCACACATCAAAGCACTGTACTCAGTATCCAGTTAGTTTGCAAAAGCACATAATTCAAAGTCCTTAGTACAAATCTATTATCAGAAATTTAATCCCATGTTTTTTAAAAATGCTTTTATATTATCCCAAACTAGAAAAACTGGGTGTGAATCTTCAAATTCTCCCCAAATATGTCTATCTCTTTCTTGCCATGATTTTAAACTTCAATCTTACACGAAATGCTCACGTTTTCTTAAGATGCTAAGCTGCACAACAACCGGTTTCGCACAGCGAGATTCCCTGGCTGTCAAGTAATTCTATTTTCCATAGGATTTAACCAGTTTGCTGATGCTTCAAGTTTGATGAGAAGTTTCAACGTACACAGTTCTGGAGGCTAAAAGTAGGTAATGAAGAGCTCTCCTGTCACATCTGCAGAATACCTGAAGGCTACACAGGAACATTAATAGATCTTCAAGGGTAAACAGTGGGAATGGAAAGTAGCAAAGGCATTTACTTGCTTTTCTGATGCTCGCACCAGTGAAATCAGTCTTCACAGTGAGATGGAAGTGGAACACCCAGGTCCTTTGATAGCTCCTGCTTGTGCCTCTAGCTCAGTATGGTTGTGTTTTTTAAGATATTGCAAATCTCTAGCATAAAGCAGTTTACCTTTCAACTTCAGACATGATTCAGGGGGCTAAGCTGTTTATTAGTAATAAACTAATATCACATTATTTATAATTGTAGAGAAAACAGCTAAACACTTTTATAGGCATGAGTATTTTGAAGTCTATATGCTATTTCTCTTGCAGAGAACCATCCTATTGAGCCAGATGCATGTTCATTTATTATTCATTGTAATTTGCAGTTTGCTGAATTGCTGTGAAACTCGTTACAGTTTTATACCGCCTTTAAAAAGATGGTCACATAAAACGTTCTCCCTTGTTGTTTTTATTTTCTAACTTGTGATGTTAACTTATTTATAGGTAGACAAATAGATATAACACATATAATGAGTTAAGAAACACATATCTAGAAGGATCAATTTAGAGGGCATTTTAGGGTATCATGAAATTTTTCTAAGACAATGAAACAACATAGAGATTTATCTTAAAAATCAACCCACCAAATTAAGATGATTAAATTTTCCATAGTAATTTCTTTTTGTTGTAGAAGATGTTTATTCTGTGCTTGTCTAATTTAGCAGGTTCTCAAAGGGAGGAAAGGAGTTTAAAATCAATAGTATATTGCCATTCTGATGATGAAGTAATAATGAAGAAAGAACTTTTTTTTTTCTCTTTGCTCTCTTAGTTTCATTGTTTTAACTCACACATTACAAAATTAAATAATGGAAACTGTTTGGAAGAATGACATCCAGTATGCAATGTGTATTTTCATTATTAACTTTTATAAACTTATTTTTGTTATAATTCATAAAATATTTCAGAACTTCTGATGGACTTGTAATCACACACTGGATATGTTGCTCATTTCCTGGCTGTATTTCTAATTAGAGACTTACAACTCTACCCTTTTCTTTCACAGATTTTAAGGTGGAATAAACATTAATTGCCTATAAGGATTTCTTTGGCAAACTTAGGTATTAATTTCTGATTTTAAAGTTTTGCTTAAAGTATTACTCCTGGATGGATGTGTGGTGCACACTTGTACTCCTAGCACTCTGGAGGCTGAGCCAGGAGGACGGCCATAAGTTTGAGGCCAGCCTGGGCTATGCAGCCATTTCTAGGCCAGCATAAACTATACAGTGAGGCCTTGTCTCAAACAACACAAAGCAAAACTATCTGACATATTATTTTTGTTCTTATTGTTTGCCATCAGGGAATAGTTTTTATAACTGTGTCTTTAAAAAATTGGCCATGTTGATATCTACCGAATAGATAGCCTGTCTTTTCCATTATTAAAAATTTTTAAGTTAAAATTTTCTATCTTACACCAATATTGAGGTGTTAATCTTATAGTTACTGTTTGTAATGATATTCGTGAATTTTTGCACATTTATGTTGGTATGATATGACATTTAAAAGAACATAAATGTTAAATTTTCATTATAAATACATAACTATCTGTTTTTTATCTTTTGCCTAGAATTTGAATTAGACTCAATAGTGTCATATATTTACTTTTGGGGAACAGTTAAATTAATGAATAAAACAGTTATTACATAGAGTGCTTGCTGAAGATGTTACAAATACTCTAGGTCACATGGATTTAAACTCATCAGTCATTTTTCTAAAATCAACTTCTTTGCCAATCTCATTTTGAGGGTGAAAATTTGACATGTTGACAACTTTTCTTGACCAAGAGATAGTGTAAAATAATTTTAATTAGCCTCAGCTGATGTAAATTATAAATTCTATTTTCTTGTAAATAAAATATTAAGTATAAAACAATGCTATTTAAACATATTTTATTGATTATAACATTTTAGAAAATTTTCCATTAAAAATACGTAAAGCCATAAAGTCTTCTGGCTCAGACTCTAATATAAAGTCTCAACATAGCTATGATCTTTACTTAAAATGTTAACATTTTAGCTATGATGGATTCTAGTACCAACTTTTATTTCTATAAACAGCCATCAAATATTGTTCTTTTGATTATTGAGGATTTTTAAAATTTTTTTTCTCATCCCCACTTAAATTTATGTGGAGACAAATGTCACATTTACTTTAACAAGTTTGGTCTTAATGTATAACAGAATCACTGGTTTTGAAAAAGATTGTACACAAAAAATACAGACAATTGTTCAAAAATAAAATATATTTTGCTAAAAATAGAAAGATTAAATATTTACCTTGAAACCCATTCATTTTAGTTGCAATAAGCAGAGATTGCTTTCCTAAAGTGGCCATACTAATTTACAGAATTAGTAATCTATAGATTCTGATAGAGAAGAGAAACAATACATACACACAAAGGTTATCAATATGTTTTCTAAATACAAGGGCATAAATTCTCAAAGCACAAAATAGAAGAAAGTATCTTTTTTTTTTTTGACACTGCAAGAAGAAATCAGGATTTGTGTTTTATTTTGAGGTGTAGAAGAGTTACCTTTGCAAGTACTCCTTCATTTCAACTTTTAGAGTGTTGCTGAAAAAAATGTCTTCTTCATGTAGTATTTTGGTAAACAAAGCTACTAGAATGCCAGCAATAAGCCAGACATTAATTGAAACATTCGTGTTTCATTAGTGGTCAACCTTGCCCCTTCCTGTGCTAGTCAGTGGTTACACAGGGGCAGTAAAGCCAGCTAGATGTATCCACAGCTCAGGGCAGAGCATATCATCTCAGCTGTGATTCAGAATCAGCCAGAGACAGCTAAACACCCCGATGCCTGGGCCTCACCCAAGACTGGTTACTGAGAAGTTCTAGTGTTCAAGGCTCAAACATCAGTAGCATTTTAAAGTTCCCCGTGTATCATAAAACATTGAAATTGACTGGTTTATCATCCAAAAACAGAAAGCATAGGTACCATAAGCACTCGTTTAACTCCTCCGCTCTATATTTATATTCAAAATGAGGCAACAAGAAGGGCGAACAATGGATGCTGGCAACAAAGATGGACTCTCCATACACAATGACCAAAACCCTTTCTGAGTGGGAAAATTTAGGTGGAGACATGAAACTGAGATTAGAATATCTTAGACAGAGAGAAAAGCATGAGCAAATGTTCCAAATAAGGAAAGAAATTAGTGTGAGGAAGGATGGAATGAAAGGGTTATTAAGAGGTGAAGTTAAATTCTTAGGCAACTAAGAAAAATGAGAGAAGACATGTGTCCAGGGAACAAGAGTTTTGGTTCCCTGTACTTCATAAAAGCTTCTTTCTGCCTTCACTTGGCATTATTGCTGTTACTTCAAATATAGCCCTTTGAGTTGTGTATTAGATGAAATTTAGATATTTATGCTCTGAAGTTTAAGAATAGACTTCATTGTATATATATATATATATATATATATATATATATATTTTCTTTCTTTCTCTGCCCTGTTTCTTCTCTCAAATGGGAAAAGCCTTTTTCAGGCTTCCTTCTTTTTAGAATTAAGAATAAGAATCAATAGAAATATAGATGCTATCTTCAAGATTTGTGAGTGGCAATGTAAGCTGCAGACATGAGAAAACTGTTTCATAAACAATTACACTACAGGATCCAGCCCAGGAACTCTTTATTTGACAAACTATCTGCCCAGAAATTATGACAAAATTGGTTAAAGCTGCTAAAATAACTATTATGGAAGGCCAAAGCACTCGCTGGTTCAACGACTGCCTTAGATATCACAGCATGCAATGAAAAGCTTTTCTATTAACATTATTTCCTATAATTTGACTGAAATAGAGAAGTATTTTTATTGGAACAGGATTATGACTTTCAACAACTGATAGTGTAGAGAGAAGCAGTGACTTCTCTGACTTTGGTCCTCCCATATCCTATAGAGAAAAGGTTTCCAGGAGCTACTTAAAAAACAATACTTAGTTCTCGTTCGTTCTCTCTCTCTCTCTCTCTCTCTCTCTCTCTCTCTCTCTCTCTCTCAATCTCAGTTTCCTTCTCTACTCTCTGCTCTCTTCTCTGCTATTTCTCTCCTCTTTCCTGCTTTCTTCTCCCTCCTCTCCCCTCTCTTTGAATTGAGAAAATTGTTTCTTTTTTTCTTTTATCAAACCAAGCAGTCTCTCAGGAGCTATAGGTTAATATCACGGGCCATTTTGGTTTTGTTTCTTTGGTCACATTACTTTTGAAAATGGAAATACCATTCCCAAGTGCAATTCTCTTTCAGGCAAGGTTAACCCATGATTTCACAAAGTACAGAGGTCAGACCTTTAGAAATCAATAATAAATAGAGTGAAGATCCCTTTTTATGTATAGGGCCTACTCCATTAAGAAAACTGTCACCCATTTACAATAACTGGAAAGAAAAAAGGAAAGGTTTGGACAAAGACTATCAAGCACGCCTGTGAAGCCATGCTCCACTGATTATATGTGCCCACATAAAATTCAAAGCTTTGATTTTTGCAAAATGCTGCCAAGTTATACATTGCATTCTATTTTAAGAAGATATTATGAGACTTACTTAGTATTAAACAAATGGAAAATTAACATTAAACAGCAAATAGAAATCTAAGTACTCCATATGACCATATATTCTTAGAATGGAAAAAACTATACTCCAAATTCTACAATTTTTGGAAATTTGAATTTTTTTGTCATCTATTGTTTCAAAGAATAAACTGTTTTCCTACCATACTAGGCTATCAAGTATCTTCCTATTTGCTTTTTCAAGATCCAAAATGTAAACTGACTTGGTAAATACACAGCAGTAAAGCATGTATTCCTCTTGGCTCAGAAAATATAAGGTAGTATTTTTTCCCCTGAAAATCAGATGTGAATGGCAGATTGATATTGAAGAGAGTAAATACAAATGTATTGGGGAGAAACCATGAAATAGGTTCTCTGTTTCCTGTAACATGGGAAAATTGTTTTTCTACTGTCCCTCTAGTATTCCAGTTCTTATAATTGGTAGTTGGCCTGGTGTATTTATTTACTTTTCAGCATTCCTGTTAAAAAAGCTACATTAATATTTTGGAAGACATAAATCTGAGATAAACTCACTTTGCTGAGGTTTATTGCTCCATGGAAAAGTATGCTAATCCAACCCTAGGTATTCAAGGTTAGGCCTGGGAGGCTAACTTGTGTTTCTTCTAAAACAAACATGCTTTCTCAAAACTCTTAACAGGAGAAAAGAGTCAATGTCCTTATAAAACTTCTTTATATATATACACACTAAAATTAAGGGCATATTTATGTGAACAATATAAGCTCTCTCCTTTTAAATATTCTCTTAATTATAAAGTATAAAGTGAATAAAATATGGTTGTGTTAAAGTAATAGGAGAGCTGCATGGTGTTTCCTGTATTGGTATTTAGTTTCTTAGAAATTCTTAGTATTCTCTGCAAAAAAAGTGTCTTCCAAGGTAGATAGGTGGCAAAAGTAAATTTAATGAGAAATGAGGAGGTCATAAAAGTCACAGAAATTTTTTTAAAAAGTCACAGAAATTTTAAGTAATTTTCACTTTTCCAAAAAGGAGGATGGCATTATCATCATAATTTGGCAGAAATATAGGTAGGAACATGATTTACACAAAAAGAAAATGTCCATAATATGTTAGGAGTTTGTAACTTTAGAGCATAGGTTAGGATAATTCTATATGAAGGAGATAACTCTATTCAAGCATTTATTTGCATTTCAGCACTTGTGTTTTGAACTTGGTAAGTTCAAAACACTGATGACACAATGGAACAAAATGAGTGATTCTTTTGGCCTTCAATCAGCCAACACAGGCACTAAAAATCTAATAACAAAAAAGACTGTGTGGATAATTCTGTCCCAAGTAGTCAAGTGAAGTATCATCTTAGACAATGAGAGTTTGCATGAGAGAGTGTGATGGATCCAGATTCTAGTTTAGTACAGGAGAATGGGGGTTCAAAATAGCATTCAAAATCTATGAGAGTAACATGAAAGGGCAGAAGATAAATTGGTTACAAAATTGGAAGTAAAAAAGCAACAGAGAATTTGGGTTGGATGTAATCATAGACCAACCAGCGTAAGGCATTTCCTATATGCAGAGGCTTACGGTGTTTTGATATATCAGACAGGAAAAAGATAATGTATGTAAATGAAATGCACACAGTTACCAGTCCCTTTGGTTAAATGAGGGTTACAGTCTTTCAAGAAAAATTCTCCTTCACCTCTCATGGGAAAATAGGACAACTCCATTGTTTTTAAATACTGCAGTTTACCTAACAACTGCATATTACAAATAAAATAAAACTGCATTAAATATTAAGTAGATATTGAATGTATGTAACAAATTAGAATAAAATTGCTCTTTTCTGAAACAGAGGATAAGAACACAGGGTTAGGAAAGCTGCATCACTGAAATCTCTGTAATCCTTCTACCGAGGAATCTTAAGTATTCTTTATAAAACTTTAAAATTTACAACTCAACGATTCCAAGCATTACAAGCATTCTTTGAAATAATAACAACTTCTTAGGGAATAATAGCTGTAAATTCTGCAATCAATTTTTCAGTATGAATTTCTAGACATAAATATTAAATCCTGAACTAAGAATCCTGCATGATGTTTAAGAGCTTACAAAAAAAGGTCATAATTTAAACAATAATTTAAACACAATAGCTGACATTCTGCAAGATGAGATTCTATGATCAGGTTTATGACTCCTTAGATGGCTCTTTAGCCTTTGTTGAGTCACTGCTACATACTGTGTCAACTGTTCCCAGTTTTTCTAGGACAATATATAGCTGAAATGTTAAGTATATTTCTTATAATTCTTGATGTGTGTGCTTAAACTGAAATGAGTAAAATTCAAAAATTTGCGCTCAAATTTTGCAGAAAACATCTAAAAGATAATTTAGAATAGTAAACAATAAAATGACATTTTGATTATGTATATGTATATTTAAATTGGCCACCTATGAAACATTTCTAAGAAAGCTTACATACAGTATCAAATGTCACTATCTTGAAAGTTTTTGGATATCACAATCAGTGAATTTACTTAAAGAAATTTAAAAACAAGCACACGTTCATGTAATAGGTTTATATACCAACTAGATGGAGCCTCATAATCCAGCAAAGTTAATAATAGCAGATATTCTGCATATTGTAATTTTTAAATTAGGCCTAGGAATATTAAGTGACTTTCTCAGTTACAGGTGAAATTAACATTTGGTCTTGAGTTTGAATTTAGTTTTTATGTGTTATTTGAGATATATAGTCAGAATACTAAAGTCAAGGTTAACGATAATAGATAGCATTTTTTTCTAACAGAAAAGTAATGAATGTAGTGTTAAAGAATTCTAGGTTAGATTCTCTTTTGGCCACTCATTAGCTTTGTTCTCTATGTTCCTCATCTAGTAAGCAAAGATGGTAAGCAAAGATAATTACAAAGTCACTGTTAGGATAAATAAGGAATTATATGTACACAGAATCTAGCACTTGGCAGCTGCATTTATTATTACTGATGCTAGTTGGTCTTATGGGTCATGACATTGTTATCATTATTGCAGAAATATTTTTAAAAATTTATGTAATACATGGGAATTGCAACTAAATAAGATAGCTCTATTTTCCTTATTTCATGAAAGTTAACTAAATATTTTTGTAGTAATTTCAGAAAAGTAGGAAAAATACTTTCACATTCTGCTTTGTTTTTTTTCCAACAACTCAGTAATCATTGGTACAAGAGTTTCAAAAATGTTTCAAAGTGAAATTTTAAAGAATGAAACTGTATAAAAGTATAAGTAGAGGCAGCTAAGGAGTTTTGCCACTTTTAATTATCAGTGATTATCCACTGCTTCTCATGGGCACTTTTGTTGTTTTGCACATCTTGGTTATTTTTCTAAGTTTTATTCCAGTTGATCTGTAACTTTATTCTGGATATTTTATAGCTGTTTCTCTCTTTAAATGTCATTTCTAATAGCTGCTGTTTGCCTTCATGCAGTTCAAGTAAGGGTAAAAAGTAGCCCAATTCTGCTTTTCCCAGATCACTGGAAGTCACAGTTGAGCCATTGGAATCACCAATTCTATTGCAGACAACCAAGGTTCAGACTTTCCTTTGCTTATCTGTTACATGCCAGTCAATAAAATTCAAACTTTACTCTATTTCCACTGTAGACATTTCCAGTTCCAAATATTCAGATCATTCAGATACAGGGCAAAGTGCAAATGAAAGTACTTAAATGAGAGATGTAGCTTTGTATAGAGAACAGCTCACTGTGATTCCACCAATTCATTATCAGTTGCAGAAGATTTCATAAGCCTGAAAGGTTATTCATCACACTACACAAGAGGTTTTTAAATATAATTCATGACCTTTAGGAACAAAAGCTAGATTTCCAGTCTGCCTCTTGGGTGAACATATAACTCTGAACTAGCCACATTATTTGATTTGGGATGTTCAATATGTTTCCTACTTCAACATTTTTAACTTAAATATTCTAATATTTTCACTCCATTTCTTATAAATTTAATTTATATGTTTATCAAAATGACTAGGAGCTCAAAGCCTAATTTTGAAGAATTACACTTCAGAAAGTTTAGCTGTTGCACATTACAACTATGAGAGGAATTCTAGAAAATAAAGTTAATATAAAACATTGAATATTAATTTTCCATATGCCAAAATTATTTAATATCAGCAAAAATTCTGCAATGAAATATTATTATGCCTGTTTAACAAAGACCCAGTGGAGACAAAGACCCAGTGAGATAATTAAATTTGTCATGATAATATAGGTAATATTTAAGTGAAATATTAAACCAACTCTATCTAGCTTTAAAGTTCACAGACTGTTGATCACAGAATTCTGTTTCCTGTTCATCTTTTGCTGATGATCATAAACACTTCTGGAACAACAGAGAGAAGATCAAAAATATCCAAGGTAGCAAAGTGTCTAGAATGTACAGAAGCTATTATTAATTCATTTATTCAATGGACATTTAATGATTACCACACATAACAAAATCTCTTGCTAGAAGCTCGCATAAAGCAAATTATCAAAATATAATTAATTTCATCAATAGTGTACTATTGTTCTAGAAAATAGATGGAGATAAATTCTCAAAAATGAGGTGGATAGTTTGTATTTAACCTTAAATCTAGCTCTCTGGATTTGAAAGTTGGGAAAAATGTGATGCAAAAATCAATATTTTAGGCAGATCCTCTAACAACAGTATAAAGAAATAAGTGGCCATGATTTAGGATAAATGAACTGGAAGTTATGGCAGTTATCCATAACAAATGAGAATGACAGATTAAAATATAATTCAGTGCAGTTATAATCATTGCTGAATAGATAGAGAATGCGAGGTCATTTCAGGAGTTTAGGAAGACTTCTAGATTTCTTAACTGAGTCATCTCATAAATGCATAGGTCAGTTACTACTAACGAATGCAGATGTACTACCTGGTTTACAAGAAAAATCATGACATGCATGTGGTGCTTTGGTGTTACACCAACACTGCATGTATATGGCCAGTGGTCTGATTATAAGTTCAGAGGATAGCGGTAAGCAGTGTGACATCTAGGGAGGAATCTTCTGAGGGTTGCAGCCACTGTTGATTCCCTATGGTCTTGTTTTGGAAGTCTTATATCATTTCCATTTTTTTGTTGGGTTGGGTTTTATTCTCTTTTATGTCAAATCTGATGGTAGGAGCAGCTATTTTAAACATAGCAAGATATATTATGGTAGCAATTTTGGATTTTCTATAGGCTTATTTTGAAGTCCTTTATTGCATTCATTGCTTTGTTTTTATTGTTTCTATTTTGTTCTGTTTGATTTTCACTATATCTGAAATTATCTCAGCTATTTCAAAGACATCAAAAGGCATTATGGCTACTATTGTTGATTTCTTAATGTTTTGAAGTCCTGTATTTTTTACACTGGTTTGTTTTGATTGGTTCTATTCTGTTTTATCCTTTTTAAATAAAAAAAAATTTAAAAAGAAAAATCATAAGAATAGTCACAACTTGGACATATTTGAACACTGTACAGGAAAATGTAAAAGTGTTCAGCAGATAGTTGGAAACAATGAATTAGAAGCATGAACAGTAGTTAAAAATAAAAAATGTGGGTAAAATTACCAACAGTTTTAAAGGAAACTACAGTATTTAAAAATAATTAGACTGCATTATGCTACTCCATTAACCCAGAAGATATGAGGAAGTACCTTTTAATTCTTTATATGGAAGTATTTTATAAACATATACTGAAACATAAAGGGGCTGCCTCAAGAAATTTTTGGTAGCATTTGAAGAGAAGGAAGTAAAAAAAAAAAATACAGATATCAAACAGGAGTTCCCTGCATCTTCCAGGGCTGAGTTTGCAAACTCATGCTTACAGTTACTTGGCAAGAAGCATAAATGATTTAAAGGAGTTAATAATAATTTATGGAGCACACATATCCTATGTATATTGAAATATGAGTCAGTTATAACAGAGTATGGCCATGAAAGAATGTGAAACATTACTATAATTTTGACTGGAAGTTCAAGAAAACAGGGAATAAGGAGTCTGTGGAAAATATACAAATTTCAAATGTTGGCAATAAATTCAATAAATTCAGCATTTTTAAATTAAGACAAATCAAATTTTTGCTGTACCTGTGAATTCATACTGAATTCGGATGACTTTTCCTCCTGTGAGACATATAGATTCTTTTACCTATGAGCTCCAATAAATATAATCCTCAGTGTTTAAATATATAGCAATTTAATATATTCCCATATTTAGATGTGTTTTATTTTTCAGTGACCAATGTATCTTTTGCTTAAAGTTCTCCAAAATCAGACTGTATTATTTTCCCTATACTTAAAATAACCTATCTACTTTACTCAGACTGTTGATTATCTATCAACTCACTAAATTATACTCTGCAGTCTCCATTAAACTCAAAAAGGGCAGAATTCTCATTTTCTGTAAGGCAATTATTTTTTATGCTTGATACATGCTATTATATTTTTAATTACAAACTCCTTAAAGGTATTGATGACTTATATACTATGATATGTATATGCATTACCTAATATGTATTATGCATTGTATGTAATATCTCATGTGGCATAAGTGTTTTTTTTGAACGAATACCAAGATAAATACTGAAAGAGTCTGTAACTAGATAAACATTTTGTGTCAAGAATCAAGCTGCAGGCACAAAGAATTCCTGTTCATTAGCTGTTTATTAGATTCCAAAAGATAATAATAATTATTGATCTTTTACTGTTTATAAAATGCTTTCAAACGTCTATTCAACAACTCTCAAAAACAAATAAAATAACTCTTCAGGATGAGGGGACAGACATTGTTATAAATCCCCCATGAAGTTACAGACCTATACAAAGCAAATTGAGGAATCTGTGCAGTGAAGTCTTTACTGGAGGTAACCTACTTTCCATAATTAGATGTCTTACTAGGACATAATAAGGTTTCCTCCACTCAAACTAAAGCTAATTAAATGCATGTAAATATATAATGCATATTGTCATCCTTTCATAAACCACTACAATATTTGATACTTGGTTCTAGCCATTTGTTAATTATACGACTGCCCTCAGTTGACATGCAAGCTGTCGATTGTATTACACAATAATTTTATTAGTGTTCTTCAGACTCTGACACTTAATATTACAGGGTGGCTGGCATGTCCAATCCCATGAAATTTCATTATTTAAAACAAATAAATTCCTTGAGTTAATGTAGCTATGATAACAAGTCCCTGTAAAATATTTTTACAAAAATTTACAAATCTGAAAAAAAGACAGTTTGCCTCAGCTAACACTGGTCTGATTTTGGGGTCAGAAAGCATGATCCTGTTACATAGAAAGTTCTTGGTTAGTGAGTTTACACATGAAATCTAAAAATCAATATTTCTTCATTCTTTCAAATTGCATGAGTTGACAAATCAACAATATTGTATTTCATATCAGCCTTCACATAATTTATGCACTGCTGCATGGAGACAAGACCCTCTAGGGAATATCCTAAATCTGTGTAAGTTACCTCTTACTATATTTTCCACTAAGCTACAGCTGACAGATGTGACAAAATTGCAAGAAGCTGTGCAACCCCCCCAACTGGGCCTACAAAAGCAATTCCCACAGCTGCAAGGAAGAAAGACTGCAAATTATTCCACATTCAGGTTAAATTATTTCAAGTTAATTTGCACTTGAAGTTCACTCTCCAAAGACACCTTTATTTTTCAGTGTATCACAGAACTGTTCTGAGCGATTCTATTTATGTTGAAAACAACACTTTAAATTGGAAAGCATCCAATACTGAAAGGAAGCACAAAGATTAGGGAATTTGCTGATTTCAGAAATGGTAATGTGAAGAGAGAGCAATATTAATTATAGAAACTAACAGTTTTATGCATTTTAAATAGTTACCTAAAATTTGAGAATTAAGTCAGGTTTTAGAGATAGCCCAAATTTAGTTTTATTCTATATACAAATTATGTAAAATACAAGCATAATTGTATGTAGGTGCTTTGAAATGCTAGTGATTTTGTTGCTGTTGTTTTTGTATTTATAATGACAAGATACCTTAACATTGCCAACAGGCAGATAGCTAATTAAGAGCCAGAAAAGCCCAGTAGCGCAAATATTCTGCAAGAAAATAAATGAGCCCCTATCATACTAATAAGATCGTGTGACCTCCGTGGTCAGGGTACAGTAGCTACATGCTGACCTTGAGGGGTGGAATCCCAGCTTCTCTCAAAGCATTGCAGAATGGTTCATAAAAGGCATTTACTTTTTTTCTCCTTTTTTCCCCCCTAAATTATCATATCTCATACCCATAGAGAAGAGAAAATGAAGCACTCAAATATACCTGAAAGTAAATATAACCCCCTACTATCTTACAGGACATCTTTCCTTTTCCCCAGTAAAACTGTGAAAATCTTATAAGAAAATGCCCTTCTAAAAAAAATTGATTCATTTTGTATTTTTCAGGATACTCAGCTATTAATACTGATTATTCATTTTTCAGTTTAAGCTTTATGATTTTATGAATGCTTAGTATATACACTCAAGATGAAATTTAAGTATGCATGATTCCAAAGGTTTTAACAGTCAACTCTGTGAGCTACCTCAAATGTTAATTATGGTGATAAACTTGTATTCTAAATAAATATGATATATAACTTTTTATTAATTTCAATATACTTATACTTATTATAGAATATACCCCTTTTGATGCTTTCAAAGGTTTTTTATTAGTGTATGTTTTTGAAACATAATGAATGCATTTACATGCACACACATATTCAACTTTCATGCTTTTTATTTTCCCCCCTTCACCTCTCTTCCCTCCTGTCTTACCCATTCCAGGACTCCCATCACATCTTCGCAAAGTCTATTTCCCTATTTCCTATCATCTCTCAGTGTGATATTTAGTAGCAGCCCTTCTCCAAGGTGAAATCATCAACTCCCCACTTACATAACTGAAGAGAGACAAATTACCACATATCTGGCTTCTGAATCTCACGGAAGTAGAGAGTGCTGTCAGAAGAGCTAAATTTGCAGGGATGCAAATGCAGGGTGAAGCCCTGCAAATGCTCACATAGATGGCTTGCTCTGTCCCAGCACATGTTGCCTTGCTATAGACAAAATCTAAAATCTCTCTTACCTAAAGGGAGTGCCAGATAGTTTATAAGAACATTCTTAAAAGTATACTGGAATAACATTACTCCAAATTGTATAAACAGGTGTAATAATTTAATGTTTGTAATAATCAGTTTTAAGATTCTAATAAACTGATTACTTTGAAAATGACAAAGCACACAGTATGCTAAAGATATGATACTGCACATTCAGGTAAAGGCAGAGGGCTGAAAATCAGGTTATATATCTCTTATTAGGTCAACTCCTAGCAAGCTTCCATCTCATGGGAAAGAGAGGGAAATTTATCAAATAATGTACTATTTCTGTAATAATAGTATAAAAATAGATAAGGTCAGTTCAAACTCATCATATGATATTGAAAATGTCTTAAAACTTCCCAAAAGTACTTCAATTTTTATAAAATTGTGTTTCACACAAAAAAAAATCTACCCAATAAGAAAAAATATTCATATCTTACAGAAAGATTATTAGTTCAAATTAACAATTACTATCAATATTAGTGTCAGTGAAAAACATTTCAAGATGTGAAAAAATGGTGTTGTCTTCCTATGTAGTCTTCACATTATCACATGATTAAACATGGATTTTGCATGTTTTCATGCCATGCTTATTTATACACAGACCTTTCTGAAATTAGATGGACTAAGTCAACCCTTGGAATCTTTTCTAAAAGTTGTGATAATTTATTTTGATCTTAATAACAATCTTATGTTGAGACTTTCGCACGTTGGATTTCATGGCTGTTTGCTCTTGCTCCTTATCTATCTAATGAGTATTCTTGTATTCATTATTATTCCACAGGCCAAAAAGAAATACCTTACTTCATCTACAAATAATTCTAGTTTCATATTGGAAAAAATGGGCAATCCTAAAGTGCTATCTGTACTTAAATTTTTACACTTAAGTTGTTCGTAAAGTTTTATTTAAAGCAATGTGGCATTTGATTTGTTTTATTAGTTTTATTCTAGAAGAATAGAAATACCGTATATTTTCTTCATATGCATAGTTTTAAAAATTATTTGCTGTAATTCCAATTCCTTTAGAAACTGCTTGAATAATATAAAACAATGATATTTGCTTTAAACTTTCAACCTGCAATACAACTCCTTTGAACAAAAGTGCCTTGAGACCAAGACAAGATTTCTAACTCAGGTTTCTGCCCGAGACCAAGGTAGATTAGGCTGTACAGCATATAGTAAATACATTATCAGGGTTTGTATATAATTAAGTTAAAGTAATGCACTTATTTTCAATATTCAAATCTCTCCTTAAAGATTTTCAAATCATTTGAAGATTCATGCATATGGATTTTTATAGGATTTATTGTCCTTCTAATTATGCAATCCATTTGTTTTGCCTTCAACTTTTGAACACTTCTAAGTTATATCTGGCAGTATAATTCATTAGAAGGGTATTTTTAAAAACAGAATATAAAGAAACACTTCAAACTCTAAGATCTTTTTTTCCCCAGTTACATTCTACTTGCAAACTGACAGGGTCTCACACTGTTTTTTTTTTTTTTTTTTTTTTTTTTTTTTTTTTTTTTTTTTTTTTTTTTTTTTTTTTTTTTTTTTTTTTTTTTTTTTTTGTGTGTGTGTGTGTGTGTGTGTGTGTGTTGTCTGGTTTTTGCCTTCCATGTTTCTCAAACTGTAGTGCACAAAGGAATGATCTGTAATCTTGTTAAAATGCAAAGTCTGGCTTCCTGGGTCTAGTGTGGGAAATGACACTGAGCATTTTGAACAGGATCTCAGGTGATGCAGGGGTTTTGGTCTTCAAGCTGGCAATATTCTTACGGTGAGGAACCTCACTTGTTGAATAGGCTCTTTCTCTAGTTCTCTGCATTTTCCCTCACTGCTTCTCAACATCTGACCACAATGTACACCACTTTCTATGCTGTAGGTTCTTGCCCTTTCCTGACTGTGATGTTTCTTTTCTTACTGGGTCAGTCACTGGTCTTTGAGTGTGATTCCCTCTATCAGGTATAATCTGTTACACTGATGGAAATGTCAGCATGAAGCACTGTTGATGTACATGTAGATGGTTGCCCTTCCCCATCACATTGTGACTTTCCCTAGGCAAAACCTGAAAGAAATATAAAACACAGTTAATCTGCCCTATCTCTTTTGTGGTTTAAAATTTTCACTTTCTTTTCTGAGAAGTCATATCATTTTGACATGCAGGGTCACCTGAAGAGTCTTCATAACATCTGACAATTGGAATTTTCATTTTATTAACAAAAATCCATTTACAGCAGTACCTAAAGCAGTGTTTGATTGAATGGCGAGGTGGCATCGTAGAACTCTGGTTGAGTAATTACATAGTTCTCTGAGTGTCAGCTCCTTCATTTGTCAATGAGGGTGATACAAGTACCTCCTATAAGAGACCTTGGTCACTATCTGGCACATGCTAAGTACTTGCAATGTGCTAGCTATAATTAATATTAATACTATGTTTGTGACATTGATTACTTCCTTTAACTTTTTCTGCCTCTCACGTTAGGCTAGGTTACTATAATTCTCCTAGCTTTGAAAGTCAGAAACATATAATCATGTCTTTGCTCAACCTTTTTCTAACTATAGTAAACAATACTGTGGGAACATGATCAAAGCTAAGTATTTTACACAAGGAAATACACATGCCACTCCTTCTAGTCACTTTCTCTAGGGAAGATTAGTTATGTGTACAGCTCACTTGAGTGTCATTGCAAACCTATTTAAACTTCTTGGCAGGATTCAAATCCTGGCAAATCCTTGGCAGTATTCAAAGCTGTTTCCAAATTGCCTTAATTTGACTAATTGCAGATATAGGAGTACATCTGCAACATTTTCAAAATGGTTTTAAATTCACACATACACACAGAGAGAGACAGAGACAGAGACACAGAGAGAGAGAGAGAGAGAGATGTAACTGTGTATTATTTACTAACCCTATCTTCCAAGTAAGAAATCTGAGGAACAGATTTTATTTCAGAGTTCTCCACCCTGTCAGTGCCAGTAGTAAAACTACAGTTAATGTAGATCCAATGTCCTAGAATTGCCTCCCTCCTTAATCATAATTGAGGAGTTGCTATTCTGGAAATAATATTTATCATTATCTTAATAGATTTTTTTCTAAACCTTCACAAAGTCTATATTATATACTAACATACTGCCTGGTATAATGCCATACATGTAGTAGGCATTTAATACAATTTTTTAGTCACCAAATACTAAAATTAAAATACAAAATATGGTGTGACTGTACTTTGACTGTCTGTTCCCCTTTGATTACACATACACCCATTGTATCTCCTTAATGCACTGATCAAATAAACTCAGATGGACAATAGGACCTATTGAAATGCACTGAGTACATTATCATGCTTCATATAGCTTGTCATATTTGAAAAAGGAGCAAAGCTAGAAGATCAGAGAAGCTTCAGTAAAAGTCATCCCTCTATCTAGTGCAGTGAAAAAAGAGAAAAGAATTCACACTGAAACTAGAATTAATTGGAGTATAATTGGCAACAGACACAGACTTGAGCTGAAAACAAAAAAGGGTTTCAGAATACATTGGATTATCACTTAATTAGTGTTATCTTTGAAGCATAAACCAATCTTTAATTCTAGACACAGCGTAAGTATTTAATTGAGAGGAACAAGGCTTTGGAAGTTCTCATTACAATTACTTAACATAAGTGGGAAAGAGAGAGTTTCTACCTACAAGTTATTTGAACTTTTAATCAAGCTTAAAAGCAGAAGTACATCATCATTTCTAATGTCACAAGGCTACCTATAGTCCAGAACATCAACATTTTCAAATTGTGTTATCAGATTAAAAGAAACACAATATTATTAAACATACTACATAATAGTCTTTTACATACATTTAAATGCTTATCATTCTGAATGGAATCACAAAGTTTTCTTCCCAAAGCATACATAAAGATATAATGAAGTGGCTTCATCTTGAAGGTAATAGGAATATAGGTTGGAATATCTATTTGAAAATAACACCGTCACTGAGAGCATCTGACAGACAAAGAGAAGAAACTGGGAAATGCGAGAGATTCTTAGGACCTTCAGTATGAATACTGGTCAGTGCTAGGCAATAAAGGAGAAATTTTACCATGAGTTCATTTTACCCATTGGTTCAGCACAGTGAAGTTCATAAGCTGATGTTTACTGAGGTCCATGAGTTACATGTGAATGCATGGATTTTGTTTTTCCCTTAACTTTTTCCCTGGGTAGACAGTACATAGTTTATCTTCAACTCATGGCTCATGATGAAGGAAAAGTATAGAAGTTACTCCTATAGATTCTGAGAGATTTTGGGGTATAATTGCTAAATGGTCTGGTAACTAGAGAACTGTATGAAGGAGCAACATATAGAAAATCAAATAATCCAACGTACGTCCTGCAGTTTCCAAAGAAAAATCATAATCTGTAGGTTTATCATCTAACCTACGTTTAATAGTGGTATCATATAAAATGCCAATCACTGACATTTCAGAACTAAGTGCTTTCTAAAAAATTTATTCAAAGTAATGTGTTGGATTTTAAGAAGTGATCAATCCTTCCTCAGATATACAGAGGAAAAATGAAAGTGTTGTAGGATTTTTGCATATAATGTAATAGTATTTGTCACTGTTAAACTGACAATTTGAAACAATCTACCAAATATTAAGAGTTTTACTCTTTAGAAATTTTTAGGTCTGATACATGAAATTGAAGAAATAGCCTCATTATAATATTTATTTAAAAAGTCATAGAAACAGTTCAATAACCTCAAAATGCTCAATTTACCTGAGTAAATATATAAAATTTTAAAAGTATCTGAAGTACTTCAATAATTTAATGTAAATGTGCTCTCAAATTTAAATATATCAGGCCTAACGGCATCTTCTGTTTCTTAAATTTGGCTCAGTGGATCCACATTGGTAGCTCTAGGAGCTCTGCGCACACTTGAGTATTCTGCTCTCGTCTCTCTTCCCACCCGTCTGCTGCAGCAGCCTTTCATACCTGCCTCCAGAAAGTTCAGAGGAAAATGATGCTCTCAAGATGGAGCTTGAAGCATACAGGAGGGTATCTGCCATAGAATATTTATTATATTACAATAAAATTTCTATTATATGTTAGCTCCTTTTCATCTAAATTGGCTAAGTGAAAAAATGATTCCCTTCCACCCAATTGGAAAAAGTTTTTGGCATGCCATGCCACATTACAAATTAATGATTATAAACTTATCCATGAGTGTGTTAGATACTGCCAAAGTAATTATTGTTCATGGCTTAAAAATCCCCGTACTGTTGCAGTTGTCAATGTTATTCAGCATCTCACGGAACATCTATCACAAAGTGGTCTTCCAGCTGTTCCTAATATCGACTTAAAATAAGCCGGGAATGGTGGCTCACACCGGTAATCCCAGCACTCGGGAAGCTGAGGAAGGAGGATTGTTAGGAATTCTGAGACCAGCCTGGGCTACAAAGTGAGCTCAAGGCCAGCCTAAACTGCATAGAAAGACCCTGTCTCAAAAAAACAAAAAAAGAAAAAATATATATATATATAGACTTAAAATGGATAACTTTGTGGCATAATAAAATGACAAAGAATCCTCAAAGTTATGAATAGCATTTCTAGTGTTATAGTGTCTGTTATACAAATAATTCAAGTTATACTTTTGTTAATATATTTTGAAACCACATTGATCTGTTCTTCAAGTGCTATTTCCAGGAGGTATAAAAGACTATTTCAAGCAGGACATACATGTTGAACTTACAAATGGCAACGCATACAATGAGGGCTAACAAAGTGCCATGTTGGACCTTGGGGCACTGGGAAAACGGGCAGCCAGTTCACCCCTCTGGTGGGCAGCTGTGAGCCTACCAGGGTGCGGGCTAAGAATCAAACATCCATATCCCCACCCCACCCCAGCTAGCAAGTGAGAGCCGGAGATCTGAACATGTCTTGCGAGTTTGACTATATGTGATATAGCAAATAAGGGGAATTTTCTTCTGCCATCTCTTTGAGGGCAAATATTTTTATCTGTTTTGCTCTGTTCTGATCAATGGTATTGCTCTATTCAATATTCTGTTCTTGTAATTTCGGTATTTCCTTCGATATTGCTCTGCCTGACTGAAGGAACAGCTACTGTGAAGAAAACCAGATGTACTATTGTGCCTATTGCTGTTGTCCCGGTGGCCTGCTGTGAGGTTCTGTGCTAATTTCTCTGCACTGCTTCAGTTGGCTATGTCCTGTCTTGTTCTGCTGTATTTTACTACCTTCAAAATAAATAAATAAATAAATAAATAAATAAGAAATAAGAAAAAATTTTTAAAAAGTAAGTAACAACAACAAAACAGATCAGCAAGGTACTGAGCAACCTGAAACACGATATAAGTAAACAGACTTAAAAAGCGAAAGGAGGAAAGGCAGGTGCTCTAAAGGATATAACTGCATGTATATTTAAGGGTATAGGAATAAGAATGTTGCTAAGTTTTTGCTGGATCAGAGAACAGAGCTGTTAGCAGCCTCACTGTTTGAATGTCCACTTTGTATGCTTTGATTTTTGAACAATTACATCCAGGAAGACAATATGTAATGTATCAACTAGTGATTTCTTACTGTTCATTTTTTTTTGAAATTCTGTATTGTTTCTACTCTTTTTTTCTGTTTTGCTTTATTTTTCCCCTCTCTTTAAATAAAATTTAAAAAAAACCTTCAGAAAGTACTATGCCTCAGAAAATAAAGAAAAATAAGTATGCATTTACAAAACTATTTTTTATTTTTTGGCAGCCACAAAATATACTTTTGTGTGGAAAGTTAGTCTATTAAGACAGGACACATGTGTTCATGTTCAATAGAAATAGTTATGCTTAAATATGTTAATCAAGATCAAAATTTCTTTATAAAATTTGCCACTACTTATGTTTGGAAAATAGCTCCCTAAATTTAAAAGGGATCTTGTTATTCTGTTAAAATTATCAATTGCTTAGTAAGAATACTTCTCTTTTTAAATTCAAGTATAGTCATAAACCAGCTAAAATAATACAAAACAGATAAATTGTAATTCTTATCTCTTTCAAAGATTTAACCCCAAGCTTAATGGAAAATCATTACCTGCATTTATTAGAGTTTGACTTATTGGCAAATGAGTGATTCTTCAACCTCTTGTCGTTATCTGACCACTACAGATACCAAGCAAACCATTCAACTCTGACTCAGGGTTTTTCAAGCTGACATGTTTATATAAGAAGAATTTCTTTTTGTACTTTTTCTTTGGTCAAACAAAAATGAAGTAAACTGAAGAGAGATCTAGAGAAAAATTTTCTACATCATTTACAATTGGCTTAAATATAAAATACAACGATTTTCCAAAGTATTTCAATCACTGAACTAAGGGGTCACATTGAGCTTAGAAAATGATATTTTTTTTTCTATCCCTGAATGCAAAGCAATAACTTTCAGACAGACTTCTAAATTCTCATTTCAGTCATGAAACCATTAATATCTCTCCTTTCTTTCTTTGCTTTTCTTTGAATTCATACACAAATAGCTGTAAATCACAGAAGAGTCATTGTTAGAAGGAAATCACAGTATTGGAGTTTGCAACAGTTTTTGCCCTCCTGGTTTGATTGTTGCCTCTCAGTGATGGAGCTATTAAATTTTTACAAAGCTTCTGTTTACAACACCCTGCCTAATATGTCAAGCACTGACTGCTTGCCAAACCAGTATATATAATATTGTTGGGTTTAGGAATCATGGAAAACCCTGGGCATTTATTATTAAGGAGACTCCCAGCTGACTTTTGTTTTGCCATTTGTTAGCTAAAATCAATACATCCTATCATTATAATCTCTGCAAATCTTGGATGTGTGTGCCTGGCAGGCAAAACCATCAGAGAGACTAAGATCTTCCCCAGACAGGGGAAAAATCTTATTTTTATTTTTAATTACTATAAAATGCACATTCAAACCAGAGGCTTCAACACCCAAAGGAATTTGTTCTAAAGCCCTTAGCAGCATGTGGTACGCTCTAGTTTCCATGTCTGCGTCCTTCAATACTTATTTGATATTCCTTTGAAATTCATTTGGCTCCAGCCAAAATAACTCTTGAAAATGAAAGGATTTCATAGGAACAAAATGCTTTATTCAAGGATATGTTTCTACTGATTTTTAACTTAACAGCCTGTCAAAAGTTTGAATATGCATATTTCATCTCTTTTCTGTCATTTCTTTAACCTAAGAAAAGATGCCAAATAAGCTAGCTAACAAGAGCCTGTAGCTGAACTGGCTGAGAAACACTGAAGTGTTGCTCAAACAGTCCTTGCAGTTTCCTCCCTGTGCATTCATTTTCACTCTCATTTCTCTAACCCGATGAGCCACCCTGGCTTCTTCTCCTAATCATACTTCATTAAAGTGCCTGACTCACAGCATGAAGTTAAAGCTGCTGAAGTAAATACTTTATATATGGCAGAGCCAATATAGGGGCAATATTTATAATTTAATAACTGATGTTAAACTTTTAAAATCATTTTTTACATTCAAGCTGAAATTCTATTTATACATTATTGATAGTTTTATAATTGTAGGTAGTATTTCAATATATGTCATTTAGGAAAAAAATTATCAAATGAATTTTGCTCCAGTTTTGCAAAGGTTTGTGAAAGCTTCCACAGGTTTTAAATAATCAAAATTCAGCAACTGAAGTGATATGGTCATATAAAACTATATGACCTTAAAAATAAATTACTTGATCAGTCAGGAGTTGAATCTTCTCATCTACAACATGAAGACTTTTGAATGAATTACCTACATGTTACACCTTCACTCTAGAGTACTGTGCTGTTGCATTTTCTCCATTCATTCTAGCCCTGGGTTATCTGTCTCACTGAATCTGAAAGCTTTGCACCACTAAGTCTCATCTCTTGCATTATGGTCCAATACCTAACATGCTATTTATATAACAATTAAGTAGTTTGGAGGGCCAAATAATAATAAGACATCTTCCTGTACAGAGTGTGATTTACTGGGACTATCAGATAGTCCATGAATATAAGCAGATCAAGTTTACTAACATGGGAAACTACTGAAAAATCTAAGCTATATCTATATCTGTATCTGTGCCACAGGAATGTTTAGAAGAAAAGGAACATTCAGAAAAGGGAAAAGATTGAGTACATTTACTTTAGACTTATTATACATTAAAATCTGTATTATGCCCTGGAATGAAATCAATAGTAGAACCTGAGATAAACCATAAAGAAGATAAGGATGTGCGGTTTTGACCTGCTTTGCTGCGGGCTTTCTGCCCATGCTGTATACATCCCTCCTGAGACTTATCTTCATACTGTCTGCATGGTGCCTTTCACCCAATAGGCAACCAAAGGATACCCTTTAAGTGACTGATTCTCTTAACCACATGAATTTATATCCTCAAATACCTTACTACAGTCAGATCAGCCAGAGATAATAAAAGTCTGCTGGCCTGATTTACATACCACCTGAACATCAGGGCTGCTGTGTTTTCTGACTTATTCATCTGAGGATTTGGCCTGGTTGAGTGAGTTATGGAGAGTTGAATCAAATCTGATTTGGTTTTGATTTTATAGCTATAATTCATAACTAGGAGAGAAGAAACCAGAGAGAATCTCTTTTCCACTCTTCTCCACTGATGTCTTTTTGGTTTATATATCAGTCAGTATCTGCCATTTTATAGAAAGTAAATAAAATAAGTCCTTGGCAAACACACATGAAGTAGTTTATCTTGGCTTTGCTATGGTATATTCAGTACCTGGAAGGAATCAGTACTTGGAGTGTTTTCAGAAAACTTGTTTTTTAATCAATAGAAAATCAAACGCTCATATTTAGAAGGTAATTTATGACTGGGAATCTACAGAAATCACAGTAATTTTGTTATATCCTGTGAGTTCAAGCTTGCTACTTTTCCACGCGAGATAGAATCAAAAGACCCCCTGGCTTCCAAGGGGGAATCAATACAAATGTGTATCTGATTTGCACCCTACTTGCACACAACTTCATATGGCCAGACATGATGTGTGTTAACTATTTTTTCTCTTCTTTTCCTTTCTTCTTTTTGAGCAAGCATCTCACTGTGAAGTTCAGGCTGGCCTTGAGCTCACTTTACAGTCCAGGCTGGTCTCAAACTTGCAATGATCCTCCTACCACAACCTCCCGAGTACTGGTATTACACTCATGTGCCACCATGCCCACCTGTGTTGTGTGTTAATTCTTAAAGGGGAAGACTAAGTATATGTGCCATCCACATACTCCTTTAATGCCACTGTGCTTAAGAATCATGTGACTTTTTAATAAATTTAATTCCATAAACTGACCTCTTTATGCAGTACAAATGACTGAATAATCACTGTTTAGAGAAACTGAAAAATCTGCATACAGGAATGATCTCAAAACTTTGGTCAGTTTGAGAAACTTACAGAGTCTTATTAAATATAAATTGATTGGCCTAATGTCAAGTTTTGACTCAGTTGGTCTCAGATGAGGTCTGAGAATCAGCATTTATAGCAAGTTCCCAAGTGCTATTGATTTTGGTGGGTGAGAGGAAAGGCTTTCAAACCAATGCATCAGTCATAAGTGAAATATGTTTTGTAAGAATAAAAGAGAGGGAGGGGGGGAGGGAGGCAGACAGACAGACAGAGAAGTTGGTACAATGCTCCAAGTATCAATTATTCCAAGAATTTAATATACCAAAATCAAAGCTAAGTGAAAGTCACTACTCTTTGCCCCTTCTAATTTCAAATATATATATTCATGTAACTCACATTTCTTCAAACCACTTAGGGAATCTGAACTAGATTCCCAGTAACACTAATCAAGACTATCTCAGAAATAAAATATAGCAATAGGACTATAAGTCTTCATCCACAAAAACATACAACAAAACTTGTAATGGATGTCTCAAGAGGGTAGGGGCCAGGATGAAAGAGTAGCTATAAAATCCAGAATAGATACCTCTTGCTGGATTCTTGCATGCAGAATTAACAATTACTTCTTGAGTTCTAATGCAGAGGGAATTTGAATGCTGACCTACTTCTCAGAAAAGCTTGATTGATCAAAGTTGGCAAAATGCTCTGAGGAGGATTACTATTTCCACCAAGGAGCCAAAGAGTATTTTTGAATTATCAAATTCCTATTTGTTACTTGTTCCTATTTACACACTATCATGTGCTCTGGTAATGAGGGCTTTAGGGAGGATAGGACACAAATGAAAAGATAGCACAATAGTTGAAGTCTGTTTCTGGGTCTAATTGCTCCATGTTTGCCTTGTAAATTATAATTATATTTGTTAATTTATTTTACAAAATATCATGTACATTAAAGGGTTTGGAAAGAGCAAATAAAATCTATATATTAAATGGCCTTAAGATGTATCTTTAAATAACATGCATATTAAATAGCTTTAAATTAGCAAACTAGATAGTCACAGTTCACTTTCATTGTAGAAAAACTTTTAGAAATATTTCTAATGCTATCTCCCACCCAAGACTGCTACAAAGTTCTAGAGATGTGAAAGACTAAAAATAAATTAATCAGTGGGAAAAATGCTCTACTTGTATTTAGCTCAAAATGCAAGTGAGGAACATGTGGCAGGCACTCTGTCTTAGTCATTTAAGCCACAGATTTGTCTCCATTGCATTAGTGCCAAGGAAGGAGACTGTAGAAGAGCAGAAAGTATCTTCTACAGATGCCAGGGCTGTAACATTAAAACTAGGCTGTGTTCCATGTGTCACTGTCCTTGAGCTAATGTGACTTTTCTGGAACTATGTAAAATGTCTAAATGCTATTTAGTCTTAAATATGGCATTTATCTGCTTATAAAATCAACTTACTTCTATATTTATTTTCCTATATATACCAATCCACACTTGTATGCATGTGTTTTCACCCTCAGTATCCTCATAGGGAAAATGATATCTTTCTTAGCTACCAGAAAAGATTGTTCTTGGAATTATATAAAGTAACAAATATAATGATAGAATACTTGGCACAGAGGAAGCACTAAATATGGAAATGTTTACTTAAGGGAAAAAATAAGTAACTGGCTACATCCTAATGAGAATTTTCAGAAGTCAGTATCTCCAAGGACAATAGACACCTTAGCTTTGGTGCTGTTTTATTGATGAGTCACATCTCTGAATAAGAGAAATACAGTCAAAGACCAATAACAATGTATGCAGCATCCTAGGAGAAGAAAGAAGTGGTTATGTACAATCTTTGCATCCATAGCTATAAAAGAATCAGGACTAGGTTTCATTGCACCCTGACGTTAGCTAGATTCCCTTTTCATCATCAGAAATAGTTTATTATTGTCCTATATAAAACAAAAAGAAACAAAACTGTTAGTTGAAACCTTCCTGGCTAAGGAGTCATCAGATGACGAAAAAGGATGGAAGAAGCCCTCATGCAAGTGATCACGTAGATTGAAATCAGAGCAAATTACAGAATTTTCTAGTGCACATTTTCCACTAGTAGTAGGCTAATTACCAGGACTAAGATAAACCATAAATTTACTCAGAATAACAACAGCATATAGTGAGAAGTCTATTTCCTCTACCCAACCTTCATGTATGATGGGCTGTTTTATGTATTAAATACTAGTAGAGTATTCCACAATCTGGTATTATAGCTAGAAATTATTGATTTTTGGCTTATGTTTGAGCTTGTAAGCCATAAAAATGCAATTATAATACAGAGAAAGAAACAGGTGACTTTTTCTTCATCCCCATTTTGTTTTAGAGTTTATAGATTATACAAAAGTTGCCTAACTTTTATTGAAAATATTTATCTCTGGAAAAGGTCAGTATTTTCATATAGTACAAATATAGTCACAAATACTAGATTTGAGGCACTTTTCCTACAAAATATCAGTAGTTATTTTCATTTACTACAGAAATAGATGTTAGTCAGTTTAGAGATATTCATGACCCAAATGAACTAATTGCCATGGTAGCTCAAGCAGACTTAGATGTGCTGTCTCAATCTTAGATTCTGTATTTACTTATTATATAGCATTTTTAGTGACACATTACTTGTTTCCTATTTAATTGTAACATCTAATGTTCTTTCAAGTAACAGTCGATAAATGGTAGATGTAGCTGATTGTACGTTATTTTAGGAATAAAACTCTCCTATATCCCATGTAGAAATCACCAGCTTTTAGCAAGTTTTCTTAAAATGTAAGTGAAAATAAATAACAATTCAAATTGAGAGCAATAGATAATATTACAGCCTAGAAAAACTTAAATCCCTTTCAACTTGAACATTCTAAACCCACCAATAAATAAGGGTTGAGTTTCTCCCTCTTTTGACCTTCCATAGTATTTATTTACATGTCTACTTTGTTCTGGTTAATTTGTCACCTTTCTGTGCCCAAGCATCTGTAAAGAATAATTAAGTGGACAGATAAGATTCTTAACTTTTCCAAACACAGGATGCTTTCATCTTAAGCTCCAAAGCTATGATTCATTAACATGGTTCTGTAAAGTACATTGCTGCTGCAGCAGTAAACAGCCACATGAAGCAATGTGAAACTCAACTCCTGAGCATGGTATTTTATTTCCCCACCATTCCTCAAAAGGGATAAAGGCTAGAAGAAACCAGTAAATTTAAAAAAAAAAAAAAAAAAAAAGGAGTTCATCTTACAAGATTTAAGTTTGTTCTCATGATCTTTTTCTCTAAGTGCTTATTTAGCATAACTGGAACATCTCATTTTACAATGGTGTGTCAGTTATTTTTCTCACTGCTGAGACAAAATTTCTAATGCCCAAAGGTAAAAGAGGGAAGCTTTATTTAGCGCAAAATTTGTAGAAGTTTCAGTTCACAGTGGCTGGTTCCAAGGCAGGGTGGCATGGCAGACAGGCATTGCAGAAGAGTTGGTCAGCCACTCTTACTGCTAATGTCAGGCTATGTCTCTGGATATGAGCAACATGAAGAAAACCTTTCTGTAAGGATATAACACACATCATTTGGAGTCTAACAGTCAACGCAGTGCTTCTTCTCAGCAGAAACTTCCTGAACCTGGTCTATATTGAGACAATCAATCAGCATTCCCATCTTCTAAGCTCTGACCAGAATCTCTCATCAAGTACAGTCTAAGACTTTCCAGCCCTACTTTTTCAGCTGGGATCTCTATACCTTTCCAAATTGTTCCCACAAGCCAGTTCCAGAGGCTCCTGAAACACATGGTCAGGTATAGGCACAGCAGTTCCACTTCTGTACCAAATTCTGTGTTAGTTACTTTTTTCATTTGTCAGACAAAATACCTGACGCCAAAGTTAAAGGAGTAAAGTTTTATTTAGATCACAGTTTGTAAAGGTTTTAGTCCGTAATCTGATGGTTCCAAGACAGGGTGGCACAGCAGGGAGGCATTACAGAGGAGAAACAGTTCAGAGCAGGCAGCAGTTAATATAGCAACAAGTGATAACCACAGTTCTTTTCTATCCCTGATATGTTATCAAAGCTACTTATCATGGGTAGCATTCACACCCTAATCCTAGCGCATTTGATTCCAGCATTGCACCCTGAATCAACTCCAGTGTCACACATTCTAGATCTAGCTACCTCTGAAAAAGCCCCACCTATGATCACATGAGGCTTTGGGTGGACATCTAGACACAAGCCATAACAAATGCTATTTACAAAAAATGAACTGACTGCTGACCTTCCTGTCAGAGATAAGATTTGGTGTTCATTAATGTACTGAGAATAAAGAGTGAATTTAGTATCATCCTGCCCCTTCAGCAGAGTACTCATGATGGCTGAAATATTAAACAGGTATAGTCATAATGATACTTTCAACATTATATATATATATATATATATATATATATATATATATATATATATATATTGTATGTGTGTGTGAGCATGTGTCTTATGCACAGGCTTTTAAACTTGCTTTTACTTTATCAGCTAGAAAAAAATTGAATCTCAGCCTTTGTTGAAGAGGTTGATTGTGAAAATCCAGTGTTTCCTAGCAGGGTGGCAAAATTCTGAAAATTCAGCAAGCAAACTGAAACTAGATGTTCTTTTGCTATTTAAACTGTAATTGCTATCAATAGACCTTGAACCTTTACAATGACTTGGAAGGTTTGGATGTGCTTTTTCCCCCAAGGTTCATTGTGCTAGAATCTGGGTCATAAACAGAATAATATTGAGGGAGTGTGACGCTCAATAGGTGGGACCTGATAGATGGTGATTAGGTCACGAGGATGTCCCTCCCATGAGTGGAATGATGCTGTTTCTCAGGCTTGGATCAGTTTGGTAGGAGTGAATTAGTTCTCACAAGAGTGAAAGTCTATAAAAAGAGCTAGCCTTGCACCTCCTGATCTCTTGCTTCCTGTTTCACAGTAAATTCTTCCTCTAACTGTTCCTGACACTGTGATGCCATCACCTATGAAATTCCTGCCACCCTCTAGCAAGAGCAGACTGTTTCTGAACATCTGGAACAGAGCATTAAATAAACTTCTTTCTTTGTACTCAGGTTATTTTGTTAAAAAAACAAGAAATTCAGCAATAGAAAGAATATTAGTTCATGTGTTATTAAGTAAAATACTGATAAAGTTGTACTTTTCAATGGGCAGGTCATACATAATAGGTGGATCAAGGCTAGTTATTTAAAAAGAATACAACACAAAAGGGAAAATGAAAGAAATAAAGTTTATCCTGTAGAATCGGGTTTTTTTTTTTTAGTTTAGGTAATATATGTCTGCATATTGAGTCATGATATCTAAAGTATTTAACAAAAATGAAGTGAAAAAATCTGGCAAAGCAGTAATATAATAAATATTACATCATTAAAACTGATAAGTGTGTCAATTAGAAAATAGATGAGGAGCCCAGAAACATTCATAGTAACTTATATGTATTTTCTCAAAAGCTTCATATTAACCCACAAGAAAGGTTATCTTCATCTTTGGTAAAATGATGCTACCAATTCAGCTACTGACCTATTTATCAGAAGCATTCACAATAACATTTTATTGGATTAGTGTAAAATAATGCCTGTTTTCAGAAGTGAATATATGGTTCTGAATCTTCCTCTATTAGAACTCATTGATAGAATTGGATAACTCCTATACACTCCACTCCTCTCTTAAATTTTAGCAAACACAGACTATTTTCTAAATTAAAACATACCACAGAATAAAGCAATTTGTTCCAAAATTATAATAAAATACTAGCTTGAGATTACATTTCATTTAAATAAATTTTCCAGAAATAACAGTGCATAAAGAGTACCTTTTAGTATTATTCTCCCTTGTTCTTCTTTCCACATGACTCTCTTTAGCAAAATGAGACTCCTAAGTGTTCACATCACACCAGAGTAGTAAGCATGACTTTGGAAGATGAACATCAAGGTTTGCTGAGTGAATTTAAGAATAATCAAAGAGGCACAGGAGAGTATATAATGCTTATTTTCTTTCATTTTGGACTGGGCACTTCTAGCTGAGTGTTCTATAGGTCTTATGTGCTTATAGCAAAAGAGAACCAGGTTGAATAAGTTGGCTCTTCCACAGTAATAAAAATTGGCTCAAAAAGTTTCCCTACTCATGGTTTAAGAAAGGAAATAGAAAAAAAAAAAAGAGCCACACAACTATTTTGAAAGAAGTGGAGAATTATATGTGTTCTGGTTTGTTCAAATGTCCCCCCAAAGCCTCATGCAGCCATGAAGATGGCTGTATCTAGTATTTGTGATTGGTTCGTTGTCTAGCACTTAGATTGGTGGTATGAGTGCTGCACCCGCCCAGGGGCAGGTAGACAGCATATAATGTAAATGTGGGAAGGAGGTACAGTTTTCTCACTTGCCCTTTCACTCTTACTGCTTGAAGCCACCATGAAGAGCTGCCCCTCAGCCATGCCATCCCCCTGCCTTGGAGCCAGCTGAGTATGTACTGAAACCTCCAAAAAACAGCAAGCTAAATAAACCTTTCCTTGCTTCACTTTGGGCATCAAATATTTTGTCTAAATATTGAGAAAAAAGGAACCAAAACTGTGAAAATTATGCAAATGAAAATCCAAGTGGAAAACTTCCATGGGAAAGCAGAGAAACAGCTTACTACATCACAGTGAATATTCTTTTTGAAAAAGTGGAAACTCTCAGGTTATATTTGGAAGGGTGTTCCATAGCAGGATACTTGAGAACAAAATGAAATCAGTTCAGTACTTGCTAATTAAAAAATACAATAGCAATTCCAAGTACTGGGGAAAAAAAACACAAAGAATGCCTAAAACAGTTTTAAAGTTTTAATTTATAGGTGATTTTAATCATCTTACCTAAGAGTGATTACACTGGTTAGAAATGTACATGGAATTTAAATGTAGTCATATTACCTGCTATTAAGATGTTTCCTTCCATCTCCCAAAGTAATACAAGTTTGATTTGAGAATTATATCATTTTAGAATGTCTAAGACAGTGCCATTTTTGTCTTGAAAAAAGCCTCCCTTTTGTTTACTCAAGCTGCAGTGTGATCCGAATCACATTTATTTGAACTTAAAAATCTGCAGTTAGGTCTTCTATCAATATTTCATTGTCCATAAAATATAAGAAGGTGTTTGATAAGGTCTATTACACATCTCCATTCCTTATCCAAGAACTTTCCAGAGGAATGAAAAATAGCTACTGAGGGGTACTTCATTGTGTGACAGCCCACTCTGTAGATAACTAACAGGTACATAAGATTTTAAGTTTGTTCCGTAACTGTAGGAATAGTAACATTTTCATTAAGATAGGAAATAAACTGGGAGAAGCCTATATACCAGGGAGTAGTGGAAGTAAAGTTACTAAGATTCTTAAAAGTGGAAAACCTATTAGAGTATGATAACAAGTCACTGGCGGACCATAGAGGCACATCTACCTGTTTACTAAGCAGCATGCCAAGCCTGTATCCACCCTGATTACCCTCTTCCTAATCACTTGTTTTTCCAATTCTTCCCTAAAATTTCTGCCATGTGGCAATGCATCATGTCCTTTCCCATGGAAGGGTGTGCACATGTTTTTCTCTCTGTCTGGAATACCCTTCCTCTCTCCACTCCTTTTGAGTGTTTCTCTGTACTTTTAGTCCCCAAGTATCATATCTAATTCATCTTTCTGGTCAGCACAAGTGAGATGATAATAATGAAGTACAGGTTGTCAGATAAATAAGAAATTGTGGTACACAAATCCAAAGATGGTGCAGATATGCAGCATGTTCTGGTGAAACAAAACAAAACAAAACAATCCTTTCTTGGGGCCCCAACAGTTCTCTATACTCCTTTAAGCCACAAATTCATTCTTTTCCTCTTTTCTTTCCCACTCTCTGGTTTGTTGACTCTGGGATCTTGGAACTCAACTATGACCCTAGAACTCTTTTCTGCTTTATTTCTTCCACAAAATCATCAAAATATCCAATAGACTATATAGTAGGTATCTTTTAACTCTTTGTATGTTTCCCATAATTCGAGTCTTCTCATTCTTCTTCCCATTAATCTTATTTAAGCCTGTATTACTGCTTGCCTGTAACATCATCCTCTCTTTCTTACTCTGATCCACTTTAATTATGTTGTTCTCTCTTTCTGAAAAAAGGCTTACCTGCTCTTATATATATTATTATAATGTTAACAACAGTAATACAAACATAAGACAAAGACATAGCAATGAAGCACAGAAAGTAAACATACATGCACCCTCTAGTAGACCCTCTCATGAAATACACCCACCTTTGTTACCTTACATTCCATTATTTCTATTAAACTCTGAAGAACTCTTCCTTGCAAAAATATCTCACTTCCCCTGGTTACTATTTGCTACTGTTTTCACTTAAGAGATGAAAGATATATGAAAGTCAGCTAATATTTCTTTAAAACATCGATCATTTGAAAGTATAGTACTTATACACAGAGGCCCAAACAACTGACTCAGCAGTTCTGACTGTAGGAACAGTATTACTATTGCTCACCAAAGCCTCAGGCACTCACAGGTGGGGCTTTGAGGATATGATTAGGTCGTGGGATGTGATACGCATCATTGGATTAGTCCACAGATGGGTTTATAGCTGGGTGTGATGTTTGGAGATGAAGCCTGATGGGAAGAGGTAGGTCACTGTGGGTGTGGCCTGGAAAAGGTATCTATCTATCTATCTATCTATCTATCTATCTATCTATCTATCTATATCTCTTTCTCTCTTGATCAATACTATTTCTTGCCAGCCATAACCTCCCCTTCCCCATTCCACCTTGCCTTGGAGCCAGCCAACTATGGACTGAAATCACTACAAACTGTGAGCCAAAATAAATGTTTCTTCCCTTTTACTTATAGGTGTTGAGTATTTTGTCCCAGCAATAAGAAAGTAATTAAGGTAAGTATGAAAGCAACAAACATGATAATTCTCAGTGAGAGGTGAATATGTCGGAGGTGGCCTCCTTACTGGGATGGTAGGTTGGCCTGGCTCATATCCATGGCATTCTTTTCTAAGCCATCATCGTTTCTTTGATGCTTGAGAAAAGCCTCTACTTTTACTATGGCCAATTTTATTTCATTGCCCTCTGCTTCTTTATGCAGGGTCTTCTTTAATTACATTAGTGTCTCTCATCTCCACTCTTGCCACTTCCTCACCTTCATGTATCCCTCTCCATAGACACATGAGTGGATTTAAGAGAGGAACTGCATGAAGACAGGAAAGCCTCTTTATTGATTAGAACTGCCTTTCAGGAAGAATGGGAATTCTGATTTGTCCACCAACATTTGCCTACCTCAGTGGACCTGCGAGTACAGTTATGAAAAGAACATGCTTCATTCAACAGCAAAGTATTAGAGAACTCACATGGCCATATTTCCCATGATGCATGAAGCTGATGTTTCTATCTCTGTCTGATTCTTTTTTTTTTTTTTTTTCATTTTGCTTTTTGGTACTGTGCTTGCTAGGCAGGCATTTATGCTGCTGAGCTAAATCCCCTGCCCTGATTCTGAACTCTTATGTGATATCAAATCAAAAGGTGGATAAAAAGAGTTATTTGTCCACTAGCTGATCCAGCCTCCTATGTCTTTAATCTTTTGATGTCAATGGTGCCTGATACATGTCTTCATATTGTTTCCGTTATTTGTTTTAGGAAGGATCTCTGTTTAGAATGCAATTTTCAAATGAATACAGGTGCACTCCACAATTTCTACGAGTCATATAAAAGACAGGGCTCCATTCAATTAACAGGTAGCAAATGCAAGCTACAGTCTATCAGCAAACATACTTGTGATAAGTATCTGTCTTATTTTCCTTTAAATCATCTCTCTATACTTAAAATGCTTTAATCAATAGGTTCTGGAGTAGCAGCAGTCTACTTAACTAGAATACAGAATTAAGTAAATGGTTAACTGGTAAGAAATATTCACATAATCCAGTTATTTTACAGAGTAAATTGTAGACCTTTATAAAGGATTATAAACCTCTAAGGTAGGTTTTACCTGAGAAAAAATACAATATATCCTAAAGGGCTTGATTTTGCTCAAATAAATCAAGGCAAATTAAAATTAGACTTATAATTTTGAATTTCAAATTTCCTTTTAAACATAGTTTAAGGATTAACTAAATGTCAATGTTGAAATGGGGCAACCACAAAAAAAATGATGTCAACAAAAGTATCAGATAGAGATCTGTGCCATGTTGGAACTTAGGGCATTGGGAAACCAAGCAGCCAGCTCGCCACCCTGGTAAGTGGCTGTGACCTGGCAGGCCGCAGCCGCCCCAGGGCGAGAACCATCAGTGTCTCCTGAGATCTGTGCCATGTTGAAACTTAGGGCTCTGGGAAACCAAGCAACTAGTTTGCCTCCCTGGTAAGCGGCTGTGAGCCCACTGGCACAAGGGCTGAGAATCAAATATCCACCCTTCCCCAACCCCCAATTCCATTAGCACGTGGGAGCCAGAGATCTGAGCATCTCTTGCAAGGTTGACTATATGCAATATAGCAAATAAGGGGGATCTCCTTCTACCATTTCTTTGAAGGCAAATATTTTTATCACTGTTTTGCTTTGTTCTGATTAATGGTATTACTCTATTCAATATTCTGTTTTGATAAGTTTTATAATGCTCTATATTTCCTTTGATTTTGCTATACCTGATTGAAAGAACAACTACTGTGAAGAAAACGAGATATACTATGGTACCTATTACTGTTATCCTGGTAACCTGCTGTGAAGTTCTGCACCAATTTCACTACAGTCTCAATTGGCTTTGTTCCGTCTTGCTCTGTTTTATTACCTTCAAAATAAAAAAAATTAAAAAAAATTTTTTTAAGTATCAGATAAGTTCATTACATTTTATTCAGTGAAGAAATTTATAGTTGCTATTGAGAAGTTGAACTGTATGCATCCTGTGTAATACCGGGTACTGCGTGTGTTGTGCAAACATATTCACAAGTGTGTGTTTTTCTTATGAAGCCCACAAAAGACCAAGTGTCTTGTCTTTATCCCCCAGTAAGACTTTTTAACATCTTTCCATAAAATCCAAATTAGAAAACTTCCTTATGGCTTCATTCTCTTCTCTAGGTTCTTCCATCTTGCTTCCTAACTTGGGAGCAGGTTCTCTGTGTGATCTTGTTTTTCTCCCTCAAGTGCTCTCAAGCAAATTATTTCTCCCACACTCAATAAATCCTTATCCAGAATGAAACTGTCAATCTGCACTCCATCCCTATGTAATTCAAGACAGCTACCCTTCTCAAAATTATTCTCTACATGCTGTCACCTGGAAGTGTGGTCACTTGCTATCTTGATAGTTTCTCTGTGCTGTTTGCCACGAGTCTTTCACACATTCTAATAAACTCTCATTCTTTTCTTTAAATTTAAATTATATGTTATTTGCAGTACATGAAGCTTGCAATGACCTTGGGGAGTAGGTACATACACATAACATATAACATATGTGACAAAGCTTGTTTCTTTTTCCTTTCATCTTCTTTCCCATTTCAATCACTTCCCTTCCTCTTTCTCTAAATCCCCTTACTCCATTTATATTATTGTTTTTATTATTACTCTTAGTTCATGCTTATGTTTACATGCCTTGTGAGTAGTTGGTATATTTCCACGGCATATCTTCATTCTTAATTCCTTTTCCATCCCCCCCCTTCCTTGCCCTCAGTTCTTCATGACTCTCTCCAATTTGTAAGGCATCTATACCTTTGTTTCTATCTATCCTTTATTGTGTCTTTTGAACTTTGCCTTACTCAGATGAGAGATACTATACAATATGACATAATGTATCTGATTTATTTCAGTTGGATGCTGTATTTTCTGAGTGCATCAATTTTACTATAAATGTCTTGAATTTATCCTTCTACATAGCCTAAAGGTTTCTCATTATGTGTAGAAACCATATTTCATAATAGCTAACTGCTGGAATCAGTCTATGTTCCCATCAACAAGCTCTCTTTTGAAAATTCTGTTTGGTCATCTTTTCCCACAATTGCTATTTTTCTTATTTCATCATTGTCATTCTCATTCATTCATCAACAGTTTGCCCAGCTCAATCGATTTTTTCACTGCTTCTGCCATCATGGAAGTGGGTTCTTACACATAACACCTGTATCACTCAGTCAGTGTCAGTTCACTTTCTTCAATATCCCCAGTGGTACCCTGTTAAGTTGTTTTTATCCTCCTGACTCTGTCCTTGTTACTTAGAGCTACAGCCATACCTTATACCAGCCCATAAATCATACCTGTTTCACATTTTACGTAAGAAAATCTTTAACTTCAAAACTCCATTCTTTTAGAAATTTCAGAAAACTCATTTTTATATCATCTTATAGATCAAGAGTAGAAGCTATAAAGCTTAAGTGTAACCTAGAAGCTTGAAATTCTATTCCTGAGGATAATAATAAAAATATGTATTCCATTTTCTCCTTAACTATAACTCTGTCATCATTTCTATCCTGAATGAGATTAGATTTCATACCATTAATTGTAAACATTGTTTTGTCTCAGTACTAAATTTCTTGCTGAGCTATCCTTTTGTCTCACCTGCCTGGCATTACTTCACTAAAGGTTGATTTACTGTTGTTTGAGAAAATATTCCAACATGTAGGTAGGTGGTGCTACAAAAATAAGTGGTCTCTAGAGCTGTCACTGCAGCTCCCAGAAATTCCATTTTATCTTTCTTCTGAGTTCACACAGCATTCCTTACCAGGAAGATATCAAATCATTTAACATGACATTTATCCTCAGTATCAGGCCTTATCTCCTGATTCAAAACTAAATATAAGGATCCCAGAATTTAGCTCAGTGGCATAAGCACCTGCCTTACAAGTACAAGGTTGTGATTTTGATCCCTGGTACAAAAAAAAAAAAAAAAAAATGGAAGTCATCTGATGAGTACTACCACATTTTCACTGTTATGTTTTTATTGTCCTAATTTCTACAATGTGCCTTTTATGTAAGAATAATTTCTCCTACTTTTTGGCTTCCATCTTTGTCTCCTCAAAGAATATGAATCCATTGATGATCACTATTCCTTTATCTTTAGTTTGTTTCTTCTTCATCTTTTCCACTGTGATCAAGATTCTCTTAGTGAAGCAAAACAAACAAATCCCTTAATTACATACTGTGTTTCAGTTCTGTCATTTCTCTAACATATTCTTTGGAGTTCAAACTGTTTCAAAGTTACACTTTCAATTTTCTCACCTAACTATAAGCATTCTGCTGTCAACTGGGTCCTGTTCCATGACTCTCCTAGAACTGGTGCACTGTGTCACTGCAGAGATGAACAATGACACATCCTGTGACTATTTCTCAGACTTTATCTGCTTCACCATTTAGTAGAATTTGACAATTTGACAAGCAGCTTTACTAAAAATGTTATTTTTCCTTGTGTTTCAGATTCTCATAGTATTGATTTTTATAGCTCTATTCCTTCTCCTTCCCCTATGTTGGCTTCTGCTAGCTACATGTCCCCTGACTGATGTCATTCCCAGGAATTCACTCATCCCTCTTCTATTCTTGTTCTTTTTCTTCAACAATATGTACTGAATTTTATTCCTATTCTATAAGCTCTTTGAGTGATTTCATATAACCTCATGCCTTCAATTACTGTGCATATATTTATGAATCACAGATATATTTTCAAGGCCAGATACTGACTTTAGGCTTCTGATTAACATGCAAAACTTGGAAAACTCCTTTTTTTACTTGTAACAAGTACAGAATAAAACTCATTTGATTCCAAGAATTATAATAGCCCTAACAAAATCACCCAACAAATTTTCTCTAGTAGTCCTGCTAAATCCTGAATTAGATCATATTTCTCCATTTGCACTGTAATACCTTATGGCTGACGCCAATGATTCTCACCCATATATGATAGTGCCTGCTGATTCTTCCTTACATCTAGTCTTTCTTTTTTTTTCCTTCTTTCACTCTCGGTTCTCTTTATTCCATATGTAACCATAATGGTCTTTCTCAACTGGATAACTAATAATACATTTTTATTTTAAATGTGTCAATGGCTTCCTACTGATCTTAAGTAAAATTAAAAGTTCATACAATACTCGAAGCTGCCCCAAATCTCCTCCCAATTCAAGTTCTTCAAATTCATTGGGAGAATCTGTTTTGATTTTCATGCTTCATACATTCTAATTTTTTATTTTTCCTTTTAAGACCCTTTGGTAAGCTTTCTTCTCTGCTTCAAAACTTTCCTATCCTTTTTACCTAGTTTCTATTTGTATTTCAACTCACATTTTACCTGGAAGTTTTGTTCCAGAAAGCTTCACTGATCTTAGCAACATAACTAGGTCACTCCGCTGAGAATCCAACAACACTGTATGTCTTCAACATAGTATTTATCAGGTTTATTAGCACATTTCTTTGTCAAAATGTAAACTAAATGAAGCTAGGTAACATTTGGACTTCTTCATAGAGTTCCTTCACAGCTCTCATTTGTGTACAATGGAAATTCAGTATATTTTTGATAAAATCATATGTGAAATGTTAATAACATTTTTTGTGTGTATCATAAGAACAAATTTGCATTTCATGTATATTAATGAAAGAGTTTTGACCTTGGTGGATCTATGAAATAATGTGGAAAATTTGATCCAGAAACAGTAAATACTTTGCCTGAGGTCACATAATTAACTTGTTTCATTTCTAACATATGTTTCCAGGCTGTATACATACCTCTGTCCTTGCTTTCTATATGTCTTTATTTTATCCACTGAAATGTTCATTGTTCATAAGAATGTAACAACATAAAGCTGTTATTTATGTGATATTTACATACAGAAATATATTTGGATCTCAAATATTGGCAAGGTAAAAAAATAGATAACTTTAAAATGTCATATATTATAAAATTCCCTTCTAATTTCCAAACAATTGGTATTTTTATCATGCCCTCATAACACCCTAGTATCATCTTTGTTAGATAAAAACAAATGCAGCAATGACACCTTTGTGTTTTCCATATGTGGGAAATATCTCTTTAAATTAATTTGATTCATTCTTTCCACAAATATTGATTAAAGACCTACTGTGTGCCAACTCTTGTTCAAACTATTTGGCATACAGAAAGGAAGAATAAAAATTCTTTCCTTCACAGAGTTTGTATTTGAAGGTAGAAAATTAACTAGCTATTCAAATAAATTAAATGATGTATTTCATAATAATATGTGCTATGAAAAATACAGTGGATAAAATGAATTGGAAATGGTGCATTGACTATTTGTTGATTGGTTAATCGGTTTTGCAATGTTATTTCGAGGTATGGGTAAAGGCTTCTTAATCTGTTTAGGGGACATGGAATGTACCTAGGTATCAGTGAGAACAAACGTTCTGAAAAGTATGCATGTCTTAGTCTGAACAAGTACATCAGTAGGACCAAGGTAGACTAAGCAATAGGACTAGTAGAAAACAAGGCCATATGGGAAGTAACTGGCTCATTCCATGAAGATTACTGGAAGACAGTGTAAGAACTATGGATTCAACTCTGAGTAAAAGTGGAAGCTGTTAGGGGGTGATGTGCACTCTACCTGCTGAGATGAGAACAATCTCCAGGAGTAGAAGGGCAGAATCCAGATCGATTACAGGGCTATTGCAATGGTACTGGTATGACCTGATGGAAGTTTGAATAAAAATAATAGAGGGTGGTGCTAAGTTGTGGAACTGAATTTTAAAAATGTGGATATGAGAATCAGAGACACCTTGTTTTGTGCTTAATGGAGTTATCAATGAGATGTGACATTATGTAGAATATTAGATTGAATACTGTTGTGAAGCCAAAATACAAGACTTTGTAGTACAGAATTAGATATCACACAAAGTCTTCCTGCAGCCACACTAGGAGAACCCTGTTTCGGGTATAAACTACAACATATTGTAAGTGTCTCTTTATTAAACATTTCCAAGTGACTGTCCTAAAGTGATTCTGAACCACTGAGAGCAGAGAACATTATAATTACTTTTTTCCCCACCCAAACAATGTACTATTTAAGCCTAAACTTTTACAAACTTTAACTGGGTCAGGATGAAAGACTTTTTATTTATCATAACTATTTAAGGAAGCTGGGTTTTAGAGAGGATTTTTTTAGGTTTTGGAATAATAGTTACATTACTTTTAAGACCACCATTATCATATCTGAAGTCTCAAATTGGTATATAAAATCTAAGAGACTCTTATGCACAGGTAATAGCTCAAATCCACTGACAAGACAGCTGTGCACAGTGAGTGTGTGGATTAACAGGAAAAGCTTTGAGCATCTTCTGCAAATGATACCACAGAAGCAGAAAGTCACTGTTTTCCTTTTACTTTGAATGCCTCTAAGTAACCTTCTGGTACAATACCTGTTAGACAATACAGAAATATTTTAAAGGACCTCAAAATTAAGAGAAAAGGAACAACAGAAAAAGAAAACTATTTAAGTCTTCAGTATTTACTTGCAAAACTTAAAATTTTACTCAAACACAATCAAATAAGTCTATAATAAAACGTTTATAAATTTGAGGTTTAATATCATTCTTTACTTGTGTTTAATGAAATACTGGCTTTTATAGGCAAAACTATTAAATAAAGTAAATTCTATTCTTTAAATTCCAGGGAACCTTGACATTGTTTAATGACTTGATTATACACATAAAGTGATAAGGAGGATTAACTTTTGTATTCTTAAACATGATATGTCTTCATTAGAAATCACATATAGGGACTGAGCTAGCTGAAGCATGTGTCATAGCTCCTATCATAAAAACCTGTACTGCACACCTTCAGAAAAATGTTTCTGGGAATGCTTTTGTTGTTAAAGTTATAAAAATCATACTTTGCTTATCTGGCTGTAAATGGCAGTGAATCTATAAGATTCACTAGCTTCTTATCCTATAAAGTAACTTTGTATTAGTAGTTTAGAACATGAGGTAAAGTAAAATATCAATAAGGTTATATAAAAATGGAATACTACCTCTACTTCATAATTGAACTTTATGTAATTAATTATCAAAATAAACTATGCCATGTATTTGAAATAGACTTATTTGTATGTATATGCAGAGGTGGTTATGGGACTTTCTCTGTTTATACATCGACACAAAATAGATATATGTTGATTGAAACACTTAGAGACAGTTTCATGATTTTGGTACAAAATCTCTTGCTGTCCTTGAACCTTAATTAGCAAGAATATTAAATTTAGATTTACAGTTTCGTTTGAGTTGTAAATTTAGATGTACAGTTTTGTTTAAGTTACATACTTAAATGAATTATTTGTCCTCTGCGGATCTCAATCTTTCATCTCTAAAAAGTGAATCGTTAATATTGCTGCAGCATTAAATCCTATGAATATGTGCATTTTGCTAATATATTGAATTTCTTAGAAAAGAAATCTCAGTTAATAGTTCTACAAAAACAAGCTTTCTCTTTTTAATTATTCTTTTTCTACTGTGCTAAGAAGAGTTTCATCTCAACTTAATGTTAATTACAAAAAAAATTACTTGTGGGTTATCAAAAGACAAGATGATGTTAAATACTTTCCATGAGAGCTAGAATTAATAGTTCAATGCCTACAATGCCAAATACTCTGCAATTTTTGGCAAAGTTGTGCAGCTGAATGCTGTAGCTCATTTTGACATCTGTAACCAGAGTTCAAAAGGGAGAGATGAATAAAATATATTTTATATTTCTAACAGAAAATGAACTTCTCTATTAATAATTTGACAGTGACAATCCATCATGCTTCACCTCATCTACAACTTCTGGCACACATCACAATTTTAGGTCATGAAACAATGATTAGGTACAGCTGAGAACCACACTGACTCAGAAGGAAAGGTTCATTAGTCACATAATAGGAGCAGCACCAACGAACTGAGCAATGAAATCCAGGATTTCCCTTCTGTCTACTTTTTGGTACTCAATCTATTTTGGCCTGAGGTCTGCATGCAGACAGATGCCCAGAATCAATCTTTTTTTGTACTCTAATGATTCCCTTTCCCCCTCTTTGCATTAAATTGATAGAGGTGGACAATGATTGCACTGATATTCTAAATGGGTTGTGACTCCCTTGTGGCATACCTGACTCGAGGAGAAATACCATTTGTTCTGACATTTTTTCCACATTGGCTGTTTTTATCTTTAAGTACCATATGAATCTGAATCCTGAGAAGTATAGTAATGGCTTTGAAATTAACTTATTTTCCCCTTATTTTGTCTTCCATAGTCTGAAGAAAATAGCAGACTTGGGAGACATAAAACATAAATACTCTATGCCTGGTGGGTCTCATATTTTCTAGATTACTTTTCCAATCTAAGAATGATTCCTTATGTCTATCCCAATCTCTCTCTTATATAATAAAAAACAAATTTCTTAGGACAGCTACTGGCAAAACTGCTGGAAGTCTTAAGTGAGCAACAAGATCTGTCCACTGCTGACTCCACAAAAAGGTATCCCAGGCTCACTTCTGAGGCATCTGTGTGATTTCCGCATTTAATCTTGAGCTCCCAAGGCTGATATCACATAGCAGCCTAAGTTCTGTCTTTGTAATGAAAACGTAGCCCACAATTTTCAGGGAGAAATATAATCTGCCCTCTTACCAGGAATGAAGAAGGCAAGAGATACATATTTGTATGCCAAGATCCTTGTTAGTATCACCAGATACTCAGGTTTTACTCTCCTGAACATTTCATTCATTCCTTGCCAAGCATTTCTTTGCTTTTCCTCCTCTTGCTCACCCACTTTTTCTAGGTCATTATATTTTTTATTTCTTCTATTGGAGTGTTTTCCCTTCTTGATCTTTTTTATTCTAACAACAGAATATGAAATTTCAGAATAATGACACAGTAGAAAAGGAACAGTTTGAAGAAATGCAGTAATCTGAAAAATCTCAGCTCTCAGCTATGTTACCTCTGACAAAGGGACCAAATTCTTGCATTGGAAGAAAGACAGCCTCTTTAACAAATCATCCTGGGAAAACTGAGTGTCCACATGCTGAAGACTGACCCTAGACCCATATTTATCACCATGCTTTAAACTAAAACCAAAATGAATCAAAGACCTAAACGCTGGAACAGAAACAATCTGCTGGAATGTGAAACAGGTAAAACTCTTGAAGGTATAGGTATAGGTGAAGATTTTCTAAACAAATACTTTCTAAACAAATAAATAATATCAAGAATCAACAAGTGGGTTAACAGCAAATGAAAAAGCTTCTGAACAGCAAAGAAAACTACGTAAAATGAAGAGCCAACCTACAGAATGGGAAAAAAAGTTGTCAACTGCTCTTCAGACAAAGCACCAACCAACAAGTAGAATATAAAAAAACCTCAAAAAGTTATACCCCCTAAATTTAAAGTTCTAGTCAAAACTGGGCATCCTAAATAGCTAGACACTTCTCAGATGAACAAATACAAATAGCCAATAAATACATGAAAAATATTTAACACTGTTAGCCAATCAAGAAATGGCAATTAAAACAATACAGAGATGCCTTCTCACCTCATAAACAAAGGTTACTATCAAGAAATCAGCCAACAATACATGCTGGTGAGGCCGTACAGAAAAAGGAATCCCTCATTATTGATGGGAGTGTAAACTGATACAACCATTATGGAAATCAGTATGGATATTCTTCAAAAAACTAAAAATAGAAATTCCATTTGACCCGGTTATTTATTTTCTAGGTATCTCTACAAAGGATTTAATGACATCATACAGCAGTGATGCACACATACCTATTTTTATAGCAGCACCAGTTATAATATCCAAATCTTGGAAACAGCCTTTATGTCCACAAACATGAGTGAATAAAGAAAATATGATACTTACACACAAAGGGATACTGCTCCACCACAATGAAGGACAAAATTTAGGCATTTATAGGAAAATGAATGCAACTTGACAGCGTAATTTTAAGTGAAGTAAAGCAGACATACACACTTAAATATTGCATAGATTCACTTACATGAAAAACTTAATATATACACATCTTAGTTCAGTAAAATTAATTTTTAAAAATAAAAAATAGAAGTACAAAATTAAAGACAGATAAGAGGAAAGAAGAGAAAAAGCAAGTTAGTGTAATCAAGCATAATTGTCTTATATTTGTCAAGTTTTTTTGACCACTCTGGTTGATAATCTATATAAATAATTAACTTTGTAATGACTTATAAGATAAATAAATGAATCTGATGCTGGTATAATAAAAGGGGGTGGAAGGAAAGAGAAAAAAGGAATTGAGATGTGTTTGTACAAATGCGTGATATGTACAAATTCCCTACAGTGAATGTAATCATTATGTACTGAAAACATTATGTCTATTAAATCTTATGCATATTTATTTCAAAATTAAGAAATACATTAAGTGTTATTAATACTTGGTGCGCCAATTGATAGTGGAGGTCTCACCCAGTTCATTAGGGACAAACATTATTTTAAAGTTAGGCCAGGATTTGGTTAATGAAAAGTTATGTTCAATCTTTTTAAAAATTTTATTTTCACTGGTGCATATGTATACCATGTCTTGATTCTTCTCACTTCTCTCTCTCTTCTCTTCTGTCTATACCCCACCCAAGATATGCTGCCTATTCTTTGGAATTCCTATGAAATCGTAAGTAACACCAACCGTCTTTCCCAAAACCAGCACATGGTTTGACAAGTACCAAGAAAATCCAAGGCTGGGGCAAAGTGTGCAAACACAGGTGATGAAAAGGCTGGTGAAGCTGATGAGACCCTCCTTTGTCCTTTAGTCATATTGTATGTAGAAACAGTAACTTCTCAAAACGGACCCAAAATTGAAATTATTGAACAGTATTATTTAAGTTAGAGTTTATATAAACTTTACTAATTGCTATAACTGTATTTTGCACTTTGAGATTTATCTGGGTCAAATCCTGATATCCTTCAAACTGTATGTTCCAAGTAGATCCAAGTGATCTTGCCTATTAAGTATTAGTGACTTTCCATGTTCTTATTTTATAGTTCTCCTAGCTTCATGGGGAGCAAGACTTTTTCAAACTGAAGGCTATTTAATAAACATAAATTTCTGCCCCTTTATATCAATGTTAAAAGCCATGATATAATATAAACAAAATTAAACCATTAGGAAACAGGTTTCTTCCAGCCTAGTCAAAGAAAATTATTCAAAATATTATCTAGAAATACTAAGATAATAATTAAGTGAATACTTTGACCATTTTGGGAGGGAAAAGTGATCACAGAAATGATCATTTTGGGAGAGAGAAATCACACAGATTTGCTGATGAGTTAGAAGACTGAATTTGTCAAATTATGTGATTAAGGATGGTTTCTCACAGTAAAATGAAAAGAAGTTTCACTCTCTTTAAGCTTATGACATACATAATTGGAGTTATGAAACAGAAACACGTATGAAGGAATTACATTCTGAATGGTGGATAAAATTCAGTGAAATGGATGTTTTGTGGTAAGGAATCATCTTCTATTCCTATACACCTCCGATACAGCAGATTCTGGAGTAAGGTTACTAAGACACAGTACCACCCATGAGATTCTCTCACTGCCTCCTTCCTTGACAACACTGTACCGGTGAGAAACTGAAGAAAGTAGGTCTTAATGTGCTGTGGGATATTTTAGAAATATATAAAAATAGATAAGCTAGCAAACAAAAATAAGGTCTATAATAAATTCCTGACAACACTATGTAATGATGCGGACAGTGAACACAGCATCATTTACACAAGTTTCCTATACACAGCATCATTTTCTGACATAAAATATTTTTTTAAATTTCATTTAAAGGTACAATGAAACACTTTCTCTTATATTCAAACATATCCAAATTCATTGTCTTTTAGTGAAATATCACTTAGCAGATGGTTTTGGGAAAAGTCATAAATATCTTTAATGTTTTAAGCTCCTTTATATTCTTTTTCCAAAGAAATACTGTAAACAAATGAAATTCCCATGAACACTAAGTTCTCATATTTAGCAATAGAATTTGCTAACATTTGAAAATGCTCTAAATAAAGAACTTCTTTAGATTTTGCCCCTTATGTGCAAGTTATTGTGGAAAAAAAGTCTTCCAATTAGTCTGCCAGTCAACTGACTAACACTGGCCAAGAGGTGTAACTGGCTGACAAAGTGCTAAAATTTTCAATGTGAATAGCAACACCACCATATTTTCTGTAATCATTTAGTGAATTTCAAATAACTACTTTGATTTTCAAGCATGGACTATAATATGCTTTTCCTTTTAAATTTATCTGTTCTGTTATAGAATCTTAGTGTACCTATAACAGTATGTCAAATTGTAAATTTAACTAAACCCAGAACCAGTACTCTGAAATAAAGTTCATCCAGAATCAAAAGCTTAGCAGAAGCAAGGCATATTTCTAGATAACGTAATACCTATTTAAACTAATGACTTCTTAGTAAATTTTGTTCACGCTCTTTTGTTTTTGTGTTTATCTTGTATACAGAACATAGAAAACAAATGAGGATGCTAGGAGCTAGTAGACATAGTCTAAACTCCTTAGTCTTGCTTCTCCTCTTTTTAATTTATATTTTGTCTTACAAAATTAATGTTTTATAATACAGGCATAACATTATGTTATACAATGTATTAAATATATTTATTTTTATTACATATTTTCTAATGTTAATGTTTGACATTTTTAACTTTTCTGTTTCCTCCCTTTGGGTTCAAATTATGAACTAAATATAGGATGTTTCTATCCACAATTTTTTGCCCTTATGCAAACATCAGCTAAATAAATATCCACCCATGCATGGACTAGCAGTCATAACTCATTTTCAGTTTTTTGTTTGTTTGTGGTTTTTTTTTTTTTTGGTCTTTGAATCAATGCTCCATTTATCTCCAACACACCTGGTCACCCAGTTTTGAGCAACTTGTTTTACTGATACCCTTTGTGTTTTCTTTTCTGATTCTTGAGATTCTCTCAATCCACCAACAGCTTCTCAATCATTTATCTTATGGCTCATCCAACAGTCCTCTATCAGGTGATCCCAGGAACCATATTTGCACATTTCTTGTTGTTTCCTATAATTTTCTTCCACAGTTCAAGCAGCCTCTCCAGCATCCCCAAGTTATACACACCATGCCCACACAGTCTCATTTTGAAATATACTTGGGTTACTTCATTCTTGAGATGTTCTACTTGGTCTCTGCATTTCTGAATATGTTATTTTTGCCCAAAGAATTCATGCTTATTTTTTCCACTGCAAATGTACTGAACTTATTTTGTCCTGTAATCCTGTAGTACTTATTCTCTAAGCAGATAATTTGACAGTGAATTCCTATTGCTTTGGGCTACACATTGACACATTGTATTGGTGTTCCATTGTATGCAAAGAAATATTTTACTATTTATTTTCTTGACATAATAGGATTAGTATGTATGGTATATGTGACCCAGGGAGCACACAGGACCCTCTCTTTTGGCATATGGGCCAAGTCACTCCAGCATTGCCCCAGCCTCTGAGTTTCAGACATTCAGGTTTAAGTGCAGAATTAGCACTTTGCAGTAAATAAGTGAGTTTAGGGCTTCACTCTGGGGACTCAGCCTCTAAAAAGTTCTCTATAAATAAAGGTTCTGCTTTAAAACATTTTAATTTCCTTGAGGCAGATAACTCGCATCATAACTGCATATTTCAAGAGTATCTACCAACATGTTGACTAAGAATAGACATTTCCAATAACATAAAAAATGAAATAATTAGGAATCAACCTAACAAAGGAAGTAAAAGATCTGTGCATTGAAAACTACAGTACTCTAAAAATGGAGACCAAACAGGATAACAGAAAATGGAAAGCTATTCCCTTGCTCTTGGGTAGGAAAAACTGATACAATGAAAATAGCCACACTCTCAAAGTAGCTATATAGATTTAATGCAGTTTCAATTAAAATACAAATAGTTTTCACAGAGAAAATATTCCTAAAATTCATTTGAGACCAAAAGACACCTAGACTAGCAAAAGCAATCCTGGGCAACAAAGGCAAGTCAAGGGGCATCACAATTCCTGACTTGAAATTACACTACACAGAGCTACTACAATAAAAACAGCAAGACAGTGGTAAAACAAAACAAAACAAAACTAGACCTGAGGATCAATGGGACAGATCATAAGATGCAAAAACAACTCTAAACACACTCAGCTACCTAATTTTGAAAAAGGGGCCAAATGCATTCACTGGAAGAGAGATATTCCTTTTAATAAATGGTGCTGGAAAAAATGGGCTTTCCACATGTGGAAGCCTAAAACTAGACCATGTCTCTTAGCATGTTCTAAACTAAAATATTTAAATTCAAAAACAGAAACATTCAGTCTGCTGGACAATATAATAGGTAGAACTCTGGAAGATAGGTCTACACAAAGACTATGAACAAAAGCCCAATCACACAGGAATTATCACAAAGAATCAACAGCGGGATCTCATCTTGCAAAGAAGCTTTTCAGACAGCAAAATAAATCACTAACAAAGTGAAAAGACAACCCATGGAATGGGAAAAATATTTTCCACCTGTTCTCCAGACAAATAACTAATATCTAGAACTGAAAAAATAATCAGATCCTCCAAATTCAAACACTCAATCCAAAAATGGAGATGAGATGAATAGACACTTCTCACAAGAAGTACAAACAGCAAATAAATATATGAAAAAATGTTCAAACATCACTGGTCATTCAAGAGATGCAAATTAAAACATCACTGATATTCCATCTCACTCCAGAAAGAATGGCTATTATCAAGAAAACAACTAATAACATAGTGCTATAACTAATAACAAATGCTGGAGAAAAGGAAACTTTTCTCCACTAATGGTGGGAGCCTTGGCTGGTGCAACCACTGTAAAAATCACTTGTAGAAATTTCTCAAAAAACTAGGATTAAAGGCCCCATTTGACCTAGCCATTCCCCTTCTGAGTATCTTCCTGGAAGAATGAAAAGCATTGCACCACAGCGACAGATGCACGCCCATGTTTACAGCAGCACAGCTTGCAAGAACTAAATATTGGAAGCAGCCCAAATGGCCATCAACCAATGAATGAATAAAAAAGATGTAGGTTTTTATATAATGTACTATCAGTCATAAAGAAAAATTACATTGAGACATTTGTAGCTAAATGGATGGACTTTTATAAGTGAAATAAATAGGACAAACAAATATTGCATTAACTTTCTGGTAGGAGAAACAATGTAAATAAGAACAAAAGCATACAATAGATATTATGAAATAGGAAGACATTGTTCAAAAGAAAAGAGAACTAGGGAGGAGGAAGAGGGAAGAGGGAAGAGGGAAAGGAAAAGGAAACAAAAAATGAGAAAAGAAAGATAAAATGAAGCAGAGTTTTGTGAATGGGGAGGGACAGGAGTTTTGCAAGGAGGGGATAGGAATGGGAAAAAATTAAAAGAAGGAATCAAGATATATCATGTACAGGTACAAATTCCCTATAAGGAATGTGATTATTATGTGTACTTAAATTGTACCAATAAACTTACATGAAGTTTAACCAGCCCCCAGCAAAAAATGAATAGATCCTTCTTAATAAGGATTTATTAACTTGAGAAATATTTTTCAAGTATATATAATTCATATGTTTATGAGTATAGTTAATAAAATTCAGAGTTGTAACCACCTCCCTTAATTCTTTTGCATCAATCCTTATTTGGAAGGTTTTTACAGTCAACAATTTGAGTTCAAAAATTAGTCTAATTTCCAACATCTCAAAAATAATTTTTTATTTGTTTCCTCTTGCAGCCTGTTTTACAGCACTTGTGAAAACAGAGTAAGTTCAATTGCCTGATCTAAATAAATAAAACAATGAGCAATTGATGCACCTGTAAAACAGAAACACAGTACAGTGTAGCTGAAATAAGGAAATCAAGCTATGAGCTGAAGTTCAGACAGCCTTTGCAAAGGAGCATAGTCTGTACTTATTGTGGAACACGGAAAACTTGGTAAAAGAAGAATTATGAGACATTGCATTGAATCCATAAGCCGAAAAAAATGTTATTAAAACATTATACACTTGATCAGATTACTCATTATTTCAAGTTATAATATCCCAAGTCCAGTTTGTTTTATTGTCAATATCAACACTAAATCAACACTAAAAGATATTTGTTCCAAGTATTTTGGTAAAATTAAATGAATGTTTACACAATGATGCATTCATTAATAACACATTTTACCTAAAGATATTCAAAAGGCTCTTTAATAATTTTTCACTATCAAAATCTACTTATTTGCAAAATGAAATATTGTTTACTGAACATCACAGATATTAGCACAAATTTGTTTTTTTAAAAAGTACACATTATTCTTATTTTACTAAAAATGAGACACATGCCATCTTTGTAATCCCCTTACAGTGAGTGTGAGATACTTGCTATGCATTGCTTCAAGTACAAAAACACCTAATCTTAAAATGTAAATAGATGAACCACACTTCAGAAATGTGAAATAAAATGATAAAAACCAAGTGCAGTCAACCATGTGGCATACTGCAGGACACAGTATAAAGTGAATAAAACCATGTAAAACATGAAATGAATTCTTATTCATGAATTTAACTCTAAAGGGATTAGTCTTCCAACATTTTATGCCAGTGCCTTTTCATCTTTCAAAATATTTCCAGGACATTTTAAAGCAAAATATATTTTACACAGTATCTACAGTACATAGTTAATGTATAAACAGGAAATAAAACATGTGCACATGTAACAGTGATTTTTCAATTGGAATACAACAGCAACGACAATGAACACATTTCCAATTCCATTTGCAGGGCATTGTCTAACCTTCCACCCAGAGTTATGTATCTTCATTGCTTCAGAAGTACACATAAGAGGCTATGGCAGTGACCTGTCAAACAGAGGTGGGGGCATGTGGGCCGTGGTTGAAAAGCTATTCCTTTAATTACTTTCAAAGTTTGTAGCCTATATTTCTCACACAAATTCTTTTAAAAGTAATTTCAAAGAATGTAATTTCAAAAGAAGTAATTTCAAATAAACACATAGATTGAGATGGCACTGGATATATTCCACAGTAACAAACTACTATATACAACAAATAACATTTAATAAGAATATCTCCCTAAGTATGAATACCTTAGTGTTTATTACTGTTATTAGTCAGGACTGTAAATTAACATACCTGTATGAATATGTATTGACTATCTTTGATGACATACCTATTATTTATTCACAAGCTAACAAATTTATCTCATGCTGTCAATAGCAAAGTAATTTCTTTTTCTCTGCTGGCTTCTGTCCTCTAATAAGACTCCCTTCCTAAAATTGTTGTTTCTGATGGACTGATAGCTATAGAGCCTACTGAAGTATATTAGACTGAGTCTTACATATCCATGGACTATATAATCCAATTTACTTCCTATCATCTCAATGCCAGCCCTGTTATTATCCCGTTGTTGAATTTTCATTTGATAGTCCCAAAAGTCAGACATTACATCTTGATTTATGCACATCTCCATAATGATATCAAATGACAGTTAATGATCAAATTCTAGGAAATACGCATAATGTGTTACAAAAGGTAGAATATAGGTGTTCAAAAATAATATAAGAGCTTCTTGTCACTATCTAATTGAATGTCATTTTCATGTAGGAGTCTAGAGGTCGAGAGAATAAGTCATGGATTGATTTGGCTGAAGTAATGATGAATGTGAGTGGGGGAGAAGAACACATCCTGCAGGAGACAGCAGAAGCTCTAAACAGCAGGCGGGATGTCAAAATCCAGAGCAATAGGGTCCTTTCCTGAAATAATGCTGGAGGTCCCACAGTCCTGAGAAGGATGTGTGTTCTGAATAAGAACAATTATGAATAAACAGCTATAGAGGATACATAAATTAAACCCACAGACATCCTAGGCAATCTTTTCTTCCCTTAAAAAATTGTTCATGATCTATTTGATATTAAAAGATATTTTCTAGTCCACAGATTTAAGTACTATGGCTTGTAACTTATGTCTCTGTCTCCCTCCTCTTCCAATGAACTCCCATTTCTCTAGTCCTCCCCTATCTGACTACTAATTTTTATCTAGTGTTGTTTTCTGGAATAGATTTACCTCATCAAATTGTTGAAGGTGAATTTCTAAGGGCTCTATTCTTGGCCTTCCCTTCGAGCCTCTTTCTCTCATGTCTGTTCTGGAGACTTCTTACGTTCTCCTTGACCCCTTCCTATTGACTAGCTGTCACAGCCAATTAGCCTTCCAATCCTAGCAATTTCAATTGTAAAACGTTTTAAAGAAATATTTTTTCTCTTCACTTTTACTTCTTCTGTTAAAATATTCACTACTTATTACCCTCTTTTGGTGACCTCTAATTTAAATTTTTGCCTTGACCCAAACCATTCATACATATACCAGAGGCATGTTAAATACTCCTACACCCAAGACTTTGTTTCAAAAAAAAAAAAAAAAACTACCTACACAGCTCTTACAAATTACCAGTAAAATCGAAATATGCCCAGAAAGTCACTTAAAATGACTTACATTCCTGAGGAAATTTCTACTATAGCCTTTACATGCCCCACTCTCCAGGAAAAAAAGAATTTATCGTTCAAGCATATAGAGCCAAACTTTATTCATATCTTTCCCCCAAAATACTTAGTGTTTGCTGTCGCAATAATTTTTTAACTAGCCTATACAATTGGCTCTTCTATGATGAACTATTGCTTGCCCCTTTCCAAATGGATGTAGCCTATCTTGTAGAAAAATCTGTATTTTGATTTTTCTCTCAGAGCACTGATAGTGAACTTTTTTCTTTCTCTTTTTTTCTGCTAGTATTTTTCTGCATATTATTTCCTTTCCAAGAACATAAACTTCCTAGGGAGGAAACTGTTTCCATGAACAGAGATTTCAATGTTATAAAATTTTCATTCTACATGAAAATAATATCACTTTTCTTGAAAACTGTTAGTTCAGAGAAAGGGAGAAAGTAGTTGAATAAATTTCCATCTTTTCAACAATATATTTTCTGCTTAAACTTATAGTCATTTGGAGACAGGGCAGAAGAAATAAAAGCAGGTAGAAAGAAGACCCCAAATCCCATAATTTTAAAATTGTACTTTAAAGAAAATTGCAGCTTGAGGATACAACCAAAGGTTATCATGCTATCTTACTTTCCCTTACAGGAAAGTTACTTCAAAATTTACACTTAGTAAATTTGATATGGTAAGCATAGAATTAAGTTAAACTTTCATTTCTATAACTATTAAAGTCTATCACAAGACTACAATAGGAAAACTCAGAATACTGTTTTTATTCTTTTCTTGTCAAAATCATAAAGAAAGCCATCATTTTCTTGATATGCAAAAGGAAGAGCTAAGAATACCCACAATCTTTGGCACTTACAAGTACCAAAGGGCAAAGACAAAAACATTCTGACCATCAAAGAAGGCAAAACAATGACTCTTTGAAAATACTTTGGCACTTATTTCAATGTGCTGCCATATTAAGAAGAACAAATATATGTAAAATGAAATATCAGAGTTCTGGAAAGGTCAGATCAGACCGAGAGGAGCAGTCCCACTGGAAAACAAAAGCTATTTTATGCGTGGTAGTGAGGAGGGATAGTGTTGCTGACACTTGTGCTGAGCTTTAAACAAATGGTGGTGGTGTTCATGGCTGGTTCGTGGCCATGTCGTGGCTTGTGGAAGATCACCAAGGTCTCTACCATGAGGGTGGAAGGAAACTATAATGTGGATTGTTTGCCTGTGCCCTGCTTCAAGACTCCCCAGGTTAGGTTTACTTCATTCATGATGCATGCCATCAGTCTCTCCCAGAAAATGGGTGAGACAGTATCATTTGGTGTGCAGAAAAACACAACCTGAAGTCACAAACTATATGAAGACATCCAAACTTTTATAGGCCTTTTACCAAATTTACCATATTTTCCAAGAATAAATTTGTCCTAGAAATATTTGGATTCTACAAGTACTAAAATGTCATCATTTTTAATATACAATTTAAAATCTAAGTTTAAAATAATGTCAAAAGCCATCCACAGATCAAAGCACAGAAGATGGTTTCACCTTTAAGAAAAAGAAAGTTTTACAAAGTAGAAAATGACTATGATTTTCAAAGGTACTGTACAAAGAAGGTCAGGCACTATAATCACAGAGCATGAATCTGTGTTTAGAACTAAACAAAGAACAGAAATACAGCCCACGGCCCATTAAGGAGACCAAAATGGAGTTCAGGATATGTGAGAGCTGCGTGACTACTTCATCTTTCTGAATGCCTATAGCACTTTAAGTATCTCATAGAATTTATACACTCACTATAGGGTATATTAAAATGCATAACTTGATATCTATCTCTTCTATTAATCTAGGGTTCTTGAGTGTTATATCTATGTTCAATGAGACATTGTATCTGTACAATAGTACTAATTATTTTAAGACATACGTAACATATATCAGTGTTAGATATGAATCAAAGAATGCAAGATGGTGCTACCAACATGGAATTTTCCTTCTGTAGCATGGAGGCTGTGCTGATGTCCTTTGTCCCCAGTCACTAGCTTTGGAGACTAAGCATGTTCCTTTGTGCCTCGGGGGCCTCACCCTGAAGCGTGATCACATGCCCATGCCCAGAACCTACCAATGAAAAAGTCCTATAAAGTGGAACAGGGAGCAAGAGAAGTCAGCCAGTAAGATCTGAGACAGTATTTTACTGGCTTTGTAATTTGCTACAGTAGCTGTAGAAAGCTAACACAGTGCTAATGGGAACAAAGTACACAATTGGCCACTAGAAGGGGAAAAAGGCAGGGGAATATATTTACCTCTATAGCCTCAGAATGAAAGTAGTCCTGGATTACTTGGATTGTAGTTCAGTGAGGCCCATTTCAGAACACATGAATTCCCCCTTCTCCCAACAATCTATCCTGTAGGAAGGAGAAGTACCTCAAGAAAGCCCTTGAACAAGAGAAGCCTGAGGCATGAGTGACAGGAAAAGTGTTAGGATGTAGGCACATGAATTTAGAAACTTAGGTAGCTGGAGAAAAGAGCACAAACAGTTCCAAAGATGAGGCAGCTGCAAGCATCTGAAGGGAACATGAGGGAAATCTGATAAACCTCTCCTCATGCTTCCTGCCACAGAGCACTTGGGGTGACCATTGCAGAAGCTGAGATAAGGTCCTGGCAATCTGCAATAGCTTCTCATTTCATTTAGAATACAATTCAAGTTCTTTGCCAGGACCCCAGACAGCTCTCTTCTTATATCAATTTTCCTTATTTTACTCAAGCTGTGCTGGACCTGCTATTCCTCACCCATGCATAAACTTCCTGTCCAACTCAGCAGTGAGACAGTTAGGTGAACCCTTTCCTGGAAGTATCCTGACCTAAGATACATAAATCTTAGTGTATCGCCTTCGGACATTTGCTCCTTTTCTAAATTAGAGAACTGCCTTTCCTAGTTCAGTGTGCATACCTCAGCCCACATCATTTTATCTTCAATTATTTCTCTTTTGCTTAGGTTATAATAGTTTCATAATACGAAGCATTTTAGCAACCTAACTGTTTTCTATTTGGAGTCAGCTTCTCTCTGCTAGAATGCAAATTCCAATCTAGAAAATTAACTTGTCTTGTTCTCTATTAATTTACAAGCAAGTGGAACATTCTAAGCACCAGATAAATATTCACTGGATAAATGAAAATTTACTTAAATTCTATCACTGTACTGTTTATGTTTTTTAAAGGAATATGGTAAAAGTAAAGGAATACCCATTTATTAAATACTAATCATATAAACTAATATTCAGACAGAGAAACTGAAGAAAATTCAAGTGTTTCGTTACTTCTTTTGTAAGTAATTGTGCATAGTCACTGTGGAAAATGGGAAAGTGCAGGGGGCACCAACACCAGAATTAAAGGCATTTGCAGTCACCTTGCGTCCTAGATACTCTAAGTGTCTAAACAGTAACTTTTCTCTTGGTATAAAATATTTGTTTTCTATCATTATTTTGTAGTTTTGACTTAAGAAAAAAATCTTGGAATAACATCTCTTAAGAAAAGTTATTATTTTTTTTTTTTTTTGGTGCTGGGGATTGAACTCACTACCTTGCACTTGCCAGGCAGGTACTTAAGCCACTGAGCTAAATCCCCAGCCCCCTGAAAAGTTACTCTTTAACATATTAAAGGGAAAAACAGATCCTTTATCATTTAAAGAATTCCATGCCAGGCCAAATTCTCAGAGCATCTTTATTCATTATTCTGTGTTCTCTTTTCTGCACTAGCAAAATATTAAAATAAAGTTTATTATAAATTTTGCAGGAATATTTTTACATTGAAAAAATGAAGACAGAAAACAAACCCAAGTGATTTTTAGTCAAGTTGTGTATATATGTATATATTTATATTTATATATATACATATATATGTAAAGTAAACGGATATTGGAAATAAAATGTTCATAATTTGAGAGCATTTATTGCTCAAAAAATTGAAGCAATATTTTTTAATTATTAGACTAAAATCTGTAGGAAGATAAAAAGTATAAAGGAAGATGTATAACAGCTGTATAAGTCAAATTTTCAATAAGTGTTAATAGCAATTATATAATTATATGAGATTCTGTATTACTATCAAATTAGCTTTAGCTTTGTGCAGTACAGCATTGCAGCCAATGAGGTTTATCTGAGGCATGATTATTGCTAATTGTATTACTCCCAAACTGTGACTATTATTTTGTTCATTCTTTAATGATGATGTTCATAATAAATAATTTATATTTTTGTATCATTTTATTCTTTCCACAGCTAATGTGCATACATTATTTCATATGGTACATTCACCCAAACACACACACACACACACACACACACACACACACACACACGCACAGTGCATTAGGTAACAATGGAAGGCTTTCTTTTGGTGTATGTGTTGATTTTGATGTGGATGATAAGCCGTGGTACAAGGCTTAAGGTGAGTCTTAACCTCAAGCTTCTTAAATGAACATTCTTTTTATTTCTTGAAACAAGTCTTTAGCTTTTAGTTTTAGGAATTCTAGACAAAGTTTTAAAATAAAAAATGAATTATAATATTCTCATCTAGCTATAATTTTTTAGTGGAAGCTGTTGAATTCAGATGCATTATAAAAACAAATCTAAATGAAAAGAAAAACACAGGCATTCAAATCTTTGTAATATTTGGAGAGAAAAGGGAAAATAAAATTTTAATTCTCATTCAAGAGATTAAATTAGAAAGATCAGAACCTTTGAGTATTGCCTCAATTTTCTTTCCATTCAGAGGGAAGTAAATTTCAAAGTGTTGTTTTTTAAGAAAATATATAGCTACTATAATAACATAAACTCTGTAATCCATCACAATAACTTGATGTGGTGATTTTTTTAAAAAAAATTTTTCAACTGTCACATTGATGAGTGACCAAGAAACAAAAAATGCTGTATCTTTTTCTAAGAAATTCTCATAGAAAATTTACACCCTTTAGGCTGAAAAGGAAATCTTTGTGCATGTCACTTGCACTTGCAGTGATTGCCAGGAGACTGGGAGGTTGCTATTAATGAGGATCCCTGCTGAGACCACACGTGGTGATTTATCACCTTCACATCTCTAAATGGGAGGAGGTCAGATCAGACAGAGGAAGCTATTCATTCAAATGTGGCATTTCTGTTCCATAGCCTCCACTTTAAAATACAGTAATTCATAATTAATGGCTGTCTTTTGTAGCATTATGGCTCTTTTCATTGAGGTTTACAATACAAACTGCTACTTTTTGATATAATTATTCAGTGATATTACCTTCAAGGTTAGAAGGGTACTTGAGCAAGTAAATGTGTGTCTTCAATAAGAGCTCCTCTCCCTTAAAGAAGCAATATGCTAAAACATCAAGGTATTCAATGAATAAAGGTTCATGAATCTCACAATCTAAAATGCTATGCTATATCTTCATTGCCTTTCTAAACTCTAATTTATCATCTATAACATTTGTTTACATATTCTCTTTCACTAACGTTTATGAAAACATACACATATTTTAAAGCTTTACTAGATGATGTACTTAGCAATATTTATTGACTTTTGTTATCCTTATAAGGCAGTGTAATAATAAATTGAGTTGTTTAAAATATAATACCAAACCTGGTTTTAACAGTACTGTGCTTCCTTAACACTTAGACTTGAAATGTACAGCAACTGGAAATAATCATCCACTGGCAATATTCATCTAGGCCAGAGATCAAATTTTGATTCTGTACGTTCTTTAAGTGTCTCATCAATTTGGGATGAGACTAATGGATAATACTGTTTCTGATAACCTCAAATAATTAAGAATAGAAAAACCCCACTCCTTTTCATAGTCCAATACTGTGCATCCTGGCTTCAGATTTCTTTTTGATTACTACATTTTCATATATTCCTCTTAATATATGATGGGTTCTTCTAAGGATACAATTTCTCTTTACAAACACTACCATTTCCCTTTAGACACAAATTACTATCTAGACACACAGAGACCAAGTGAAAAGTCATGTGAGAGCATACTGCATGCTGAAAATACCCTAAATATTGTTAGTAGTTACATAAATGTCAGATTCTCTACTATGTCTACCAAACAATGTCTCTAGGGTGCACTTATAGATAACTTCATAAAAAGCACTTCTCGCCTATTTCGTGTGATATTACAACTGTAATTAAGTCCCTAAGACTTATGGAAAAATAAAAATGTTAACAGAGTATTCTGATGTTAAATAAACAATGACCATGTTATTAACTTTTAATCCTGTCCACAACATTCTTCCCCATGTCACCATTTAAAATGAACATCAGCAGTTAGACACTGAATAAAGAGAAGACTGACAATGGTCTCACACCAGATAGTACATTGGTGGTTCTTGGACTGTTTTCTTCTAGAGATGCTCTGGCTTTGAAGGGACTCAAAACTAATCTCTACCTTCCACGATTTTCATGCTACACTGGATGTTTGCAGATAAATGTTTTTAATATAATAACTGTCTCATTAGAAACAGTCTTAGAAGCATCTTTTTGATCTTCATGTACTTGATTTATTGGATTAAAATTAAGCCTACATTGCTACTGAAAATATTACTGACATGCTAAAGTACATGACAATAAAATTAAAGAACAAGCTTTGTCCTTAGGGTCAAAAGACTGAATAATGAATATATTTGCTCTCAATTGAAAAAAGCAGATTAATATGGATTTGGAATAATTTTTTATGATACCATACTTAATTGACCTTTAACTGAAAGCTTTCCATTAACTGAAAGCTGGATTCACCTGGTATTTTCAGTTGTTATATTTGTGCTTATATCTTGCTCATAAACTTTTATTTTGGATTAGTTATACATATACACATTGCATGCAGTTGCTATGATTCTTCAGGATACTCTATAAACTATGAAATTTTGATGGTCTTGAGAATTTTGTGAAGTGTTAGCCACAAATTTTGTAAAATGTTAATTGAATTTGGGTTTGTCTGGTGTTTTCCTCATGATCAACTCCTGGTTATTAGTTTTATGAATAAATACATCAGAAATAGTTTGCTCTTCTCATCACCATATATAAGGAGCATATGACACCATGAAACCATTAGTGACATTAACCTTGATCATTTCACTAAGGTAGAACCTGGATTACCAGCATTCTCCACTGTATTTTCCTTTGCATACTGCATTATTTGGAAATTAATCATTAAGCATAGCCCATACTCTAGGAGGTGTATTAAACGCTAACTCCTATAGGAATACTATTTTATGTAGGTTATTTGGAATCTTCTATAGAGAAGATATACTGTTTATCAAAAATATATGATAAAACCGATTACAGAACAACTTTCTCTTGTCTCAAGCACACCTGTTCCCCAGAAGTAAACACTGTTCACTCATATATGAGTGATCCTCTCACAAACAAACTTACAATGCAAGCTATCTTAGTGATCTTATCAATTAATGACTTGTTTTGCTTTCCTAATTGAAAGAAACTATATTTCTCCTTCTAAAATAACCAGTTTTCATACATTCTTGCATAGAGGCTGTATGCAAAAGGGAGAATCTCAAATATTAGGAGGCAAAGAGTATTTATAATGAGAAACCACATTATACTCGTGAAGTAATTTTATAGCGCTTTATTAGCTTTAGCACTCCTGATCATTACTTGTTCCCCTGTTCAAAGATACCCTGTGAAGCAGCCCTAGGCATAAATACCAAGATGTTCACTTAGCCTGCTTCTCTAAATCTAGTGGAGTTCACTGCTATTCTAAGAATTTAAATGCCTTTTCCTTCAGGCAGTTAATGACTTGAGCCATTTATGCAAGCTTAAATAAAAGTAAATATAGAAAAACTGAAGTACAGTGCAGAGAAGTTTAATCAGCATGTTAAACTGACATTAATGTACAAATTATTGGAGTCTAAGGTTTGTCAATTTGACATTTGCAGTTTATTTATTTATTCTTTCATTCCTTTTCTGTCTACCATATGTCAAACCCTGTACTAGGTACTGGACATCATATAAGAAAGAGAGTTTCTACTTTTAAGGAAATGGCTTTCAAATATGGCTGGGCAGACACAGTAAAACGACACTAATTTGGCAGCATAGATGCGCTACTGTTGGAAAAGAGGTGCTTATGGAGCACAAAGTCAGGAAAGTTTAATTCTCTATGAAGTTCATGGGAAAAGTCTCAGGGGATATAATACTGACTTGGAGTTTTAAAGGATGCATTAACAGAATGGATAAGAAACAAAGATTTTTGACAGAGAAAAGTATATGTTGTAGTCAGGGTTTGTAAGAATAAGACAATATAGGAAATAAAATTTACAGAATAATTTTATAATAGTCACCCAAAGAGTTAAATACAACAAGTGCAGGAAATCTGACCACACACTAAGACCCCGGGAATCCACCAGAGGGCCTGGATCCCACAGCAATGTCCTGCAGTTTAGAGCCAGTGACAACCTCCCCAAAAAGTCCAGCTAGAGGTCTTATGACAATGACACATGCAATTCTGTTTGACAGATCTGCACTGGTAAGGCCCAAAGGTCAGTGATGGAAGCTAGAAAGTCTGTGCCAGCAAGATGAAAGATCTGTATCAGTAGGTTAAGGGTTCTACACTGGAGCCAAGAAGCAATGCTCAGAATAAGAATCAGGGCTCCCCCCCAAAATTTCTACAACCATCCTCAGTGACAATGAGGTCCCAAGCTCCTCCAATTATGAGAACAGCAGAGTCCATATCAGGAAGACAGTGTGATAAGCTTCTTTAGGCAACTGAACAGTGCACCATGTTGCCCTCTGGAACCAGGAAATGACCAGAAGTTCCCCCAAAGTGAAATGCAGCCATTCTCGGTGACAAGAAGATCCTGAGCACCTCTGACAATAATGGCTGAGGAAAGAAGCTGGACAAACTCCTCCAGGAGAACCAACAGCAACAGAAGAACCAATGACACTATGGAGAACCAACAACAACACCATCCTTTCCAGTTCTTTCTATCTTGGCAACAGTCCTCAGGTGGGCAATCCACATTCAGCACCATGCTGATTCAGGTCACCTGGTGTTACAAGTTGCTCACCAGTTATCAGTTCATCACATTATATATTAAAGCACAATAATATTAACAGAACAGACTACTTTCAGGGAAATGCAAGGAGTTTTCCCATGACAGAAGGTGTGTGGAGTTTGCAGATAAGTAAGCAGAAGAGCAATGAAAAAGATAAAGGGCCTAGACCATGATAACGAATTTGTACTTTAACCTAAAGACCACAGAAATAAGAGAAAAGAATAATACAGTTTGCATTTTTAAAGAACAATTCATGTGGCACAACGGCAAGGCAGAGGATCCAGATCTAACGATACAGCAGAAGAGAAATTATAGGGGCCTTGCTTACACTACTAGGGATGGAGGTGGATGGGTTATTTTGGTAAAAGACAAATGATACGATTTGATAAATTAATTCAATTTCAGTAATTAAGGACAAGATCCACTGTGAGCAGCATTTAAAATGCTATTTGTCTTGCTTAACGAACAAAACTTACATTTGCTCATAAATATAGCTAATGGTAACTGGAGTTGAACTATCTCCAATTATGAAAGATAATTTTTTTGAAACCTTGTTTTGGTCAAACAATTTTTTGCAAATTCATTTGTAAAATAATCATTATTATAATTTTATATTTATTGATACAATTTGAAGCAATATCAATTCCTCTTGGACAATGCAAATAAATTTTGAAAATAACTTTTGATGATTCTTACATTTGAAAACTTTCTGAAAATGTATTTTTACTGGAGTGAAGAGCATATTTTAGGATGTGGTATTAGGATAAATTCTACTTAGTGTAAGATACACATTTTAGTATACATAGAGTTGATTCAATGTAAAGAAAATTCTAAAAATATTCCATTATACATAAATATACAGATTTTGAGCATGAATTTATACAATTGCATTTTAATGTCTATTCTGCAACTTTTAAAGATAATACAAGAACTTAGCTATGACTTTACAATTCATATATAAATGCCTATTTATGAAATATATCACTGTATACTTGATTACAGGAAAATATTTAAAACTTGACTTTCTTCTCTGTTGGTTTATGTGAAGCATATATGAAAATTGCTCTTTTCTAATAGATGGTTCTTTAACATTGATTTCAATTTCTGCTTCTAAGGCTGTGGATATTAATCTTACAATGTTTCACCAGTTTTCTAAGTTACAGAATCTTTTAAGAATTATAGTAACTTTTCAATATGGTTTACTGTAACATTTACAAGTATACTACTATTTTGTAATAACTTATTCACAATATTTATTGCCTGAATGGCGATGCAAACACTTAGGCCTGACAGTTATTACAGGTATAGAGCTGGCTCAAAGTCAGTATCCGGTTTCCCACTCTGGGTCCTAAAACTGCCTACTTACTGAGTGCCTTCTCTCAAGACAGAAGTCACTGGCGCCATCACTACTTATGTAGCAGATCCCACAGTTCCCCCTCTCCATCTAGGCTGATCCTCTGCTTGGCCATCTTGGAGTCTCATTGTATTCTTGGATGCCCTAAAGTCTGACTACACTTGCAAGAAAGATGCTACTTTGGAAAGGTTAATATACTTGGTGAAGAGAAATACAAATGCTAAGAAAAAGGAAGGAGAGACAGAGAGAGAGAAAGAGGAAAGAGAAAACCAGAGAAAAAGAAAATTAGGCAAGAGGATAAGAAGAGGAGATTTAAAAGAATTAAAATGTACTATGTAAGTATACCAATTCCCACACAGTGAATGCAATCATTATGTACTACAAACACATACTAATATTTTATTTTAAAATGGGTAAAAGAACATCACTGTAATTCAACAGAATTAATCCAGACTTCATGGTATTGGTTCATCAATGTCACAAAACAGACACAAGCCAGAAAAAACCAACTATAATAAACAGCAACTTCATGGGTGGCAGGCAACACCATTTCCAGTTTCTATATTCTATAAAATATCTAGTTTTTAGCAAAAATACTTAGAAGACATATTAATGTTACAGGCAGTTAAGACAGAAATATTATAGGCAGTCAAACAGGGCTAGGCCCTCAAGGAAGCAGGCACAGAGGACCAGATATCTGATGACCTTGGAGGGGACACATACCTCTTGCTGTGGGCCAGATCTCAAGGCAGAAGGCAAAACAAATGCAAGCATACCTTTAAGTATAATCCTTAGGGATTAAGTCTGGATCATCTTGAGAAATCAGGAGTCACCATTCTAATCCCTAGGAAAGAGTCACTGCTCTCTAAGAATGCCTACTTTCTACATGGCTCACTTCCCTATTTGTTCCCAATTAAATCAATTTTACTGAAGCTATTAATCTTATTGGCTGACTGTGGTTATGTCCCATCTTATGCCCATCTGCTTTGTGAGTTCCCAGTCTTTCCTCACCTTCAATTCATGGTTTTACTCTGTAAAAGTCCCTGGAAAAGACAGAGTCCTGGGCAACCTGCTCAGGATCCCCTTCTGTCTCTCTCTCAGACAGAAGCTTTCTCTCAATAAATATATTCTACTCTTAACCTCCATTGTTCCTAAAATTCATTCTTCAATTTTAGAGAACATGAACTCGCAGGCATAGTAGGTTGGGAGTTTCATTCCTCTATATCATTAAGAACCTGAAAACCTATAAAAGAAAAAGAAACAATCACTAGAAACTATCCCTAAGGATACCACATAGTAGACTTACTAGATACGTACTTTCAATCATTCTTATAAATATATTCAAAGAAATCAAGGAAGTCTAAGAATGACATCTTCTAAAATAAAGGATATCAGTAAGGAGTTCAGAATGCTGAAAACCAGGGAGAAACGGAAAGTAGGAACTAGAGACAGGTGTTAACGTGGCACAAGGATTGTGGATTTAGTAGCCAGCACTGCAGTGGAAAGGAACAGCCTTCCCCACCCTAGTAATTCCCTGAAACAACCATGTAAAGATCTAGTTAGTGGCAGACTAAAGGGAAAGAAGCAAAATAAATACACAGTGATGGGCCTTGAATAATATTATTACATATTTAATACTCTGCCACGTCCGATATGGACCTTCTGTTGCTTCTGTCAAGGTTGTCTCTTTGAAATTAGCTTTTCTCAATGTGCCATCATTTCTGCTTCTATGATTCAGGTCATGCAGTTAACCCTGCCTGGAAGTCTTATTTAAACAAATTTTGTCATTCTTCAAAATCTTTCTCAACTACTATCTCCTGAAAACCTTTCTTACCAGTTCAGCTAAAAAGTCCTATCTTCTTATTGCCTGGGGCATGACTGGTTTTACTGACATCATAGTCACTAGTTAGCTATCTGATCTTCTGTAATTAGTGTGTAGTCTTTGTGAAGTATACTGATAATTCCTAAAGCATAAGAATATAATCATAGAATTAAGGCAATACAGAAACACAGACACAAATAACACAGAATATATACATTATGTTATGATCAATGTTTCCTTTTTTATGAGACAGTTATCACTATATAGTTCAGTCTGCTTTTATCTTACTATGTAGCTCAGGCTGGCTTCAAATATAGTGATCTTCTTGCCTCAGCTTCCTGATTACTGGGATTACAGATAAGTGCCCCTACTTCTGGAAGAGCAACAGTTCTTAGCCAGAGAGTATTTTGCAATGAGAAGTCATTTGGCATTGTCTGGAGATACCTGACAATGTACAGAGATCAGAAGGCAGAGCTACTGGCATCTACATCTGGAAAAGCTAGTGATGCTTCTGAATTTCATAGAGTACTAAGAAAGAAGTCCAAAATGAAGAACTACCCAATCAAAATGTTACAGGCAGCTGAGCCAGTTAGAAATATTATAGGCAGTCAAAAAGGGCTAGGCCCTCAAGGAAGCAGGCACGGAGGACCAGATATCTGATGACCTTGGAGGGGACACACACCTCTTGCTGTGGGCCAGATTTCAAGGCAGAAGGCAAAACAAATGCAAGCACACCCTAAAGTATAATCCTTAGGGATTAACTTTGGATCACTTTGAAGTCAGGAGTCACCATTCCAATCCCTAGGGAAGAGTCACTGCTCCCTAAGAATGCCTGCTCTCTACATGGCTCACTTCCCCATTTGTCCCCAATGTAATCAATTTTATCTAAACTATTGATCTTACTGGCTAACTATAGTTATGTGTTACTTTATGCCTATCAGCTTTGTGAGTTTCCAGTCTTCCCCCACTTCAAACCCATTGTTTTACTCTATAATAAAGTCCCTGGAAAAGACAGAGTGTGGTGTAACCAGACTCTGTTACACTCAGGACCCCCTTCTGTCTCTCTTCAGACAGAAGCTTTCTTTCTCTCAATAAATATATTCTACTCTTCACCTCTGTTGTTCCTAAAATTCATTTTTTGATTTTAGAGAATATGAGCTTGTACCAGACATAGTAGGTCAAGAGTTTCATTCCCTTATATCAAAAATTGTAGCATGGCCACAATTAAAGACCATGACTTACGAGCATAGTATATGAATGAAGCATTTCTTTTAAAAAAAATCCACACCATTACATTAACACCTTTAATTTGAAAACTGTTGTCTTAGGCAAAAATACTACATCCAAATACTTCTTAATATAGTTATATTTGAGTCCTTTGAAGCAAATGTCAAGTTGAGATTTGACACAAAGTATGTATTGAGGAAAGTGCTTACCATGTTTAATGAAAGGGAAGGGGCTTGAGAAGTCAGATAGTCCCCAGACTCTTAGGTTGCTCTGTAACCAGTGATAGAGACAAGAACAGAAAGATCAAGGAGAAAGAGTTGCAGACTGTAGTGCAGGTCTGAGGAAGTCCCTGTCAGTGTGATGGAAAATGTTTAGACAAAAATGCCAATGATCAGAATCCCATGTTGAGCAGAATTTCTTGGCTCAGGTACCCCTGCTATGCATGGTTGTTGGCCAGAGCTAGACCTGGAAAAGGGCATGATCCTTAAATTAATACTGCACTTGGGACCCAAAAGTTTGGCAGCTGGAGGTTGTCAGAGAAGCAAGTTCCCTGCAGCTAGCTTTTCAAACAAAGGAGTAAGCAATACAACTCATGCCCATTACAACAGTTATCTGAATATCATTCAATAGGAACTATGTTTTTGCTTGTTTGTCTATGACCTTCAATTGCACAGTTGATGGAATACTATTTCATAGCTGAATGAGAATATTTAAGAAACTAGCTGTGTCATTTCCTTTGAGATTTGATTAATCATATTTCTACATTAACAAATGCATGTATTCAGAGCACATCACTTGTAAAGTTTGGTGAATATAATACAAAGATGTAATTTTTTTTACATTTTTTAGGTTTCAAAAAATAGGTTTGGAAATTGGTCTGCCTGCTTTCAGTTACAATAACTGAAGTAGAATAGGAAGTGATCAATGTGTAATTAAGTGTAGATCAATTTTAGAGAAAAAAAATAAAGAGATGACAGATGCATTCTAGTAGTAAGTCTGAAAAGACTGTCATTTTAAAAATAAAGCTTTGTTCAAATACTTTTGTGTAAGTTTCAGCTAAAACTTACATCATGATGATTGAGACACTTTAAACTCAGTTTATCTAAATCAAATTTATCATTCTATCTGGCTTTGAAATGTCAGCTTATTCCAGTTTCCTCATTGTACACAATGTACCAGGTGGTCACTTAGGCTCCTTTGTTTCCTTTCTTGCCATCTCCTCCACCTCCAGTATGTTATGTAAAGCCTGAGAATCCCACCACCTTCTCTCCTCGTGCATTTATTTCTGCCTTTATGCCTTCTTATCCTTTACTTCTTGTATTAATCTCCTACTGAATTAATTTCTTCTACATTTCTCTCTCAGTCTTGTACTGCTGCCACAATAATCTACTGAAAGCCTATTCCCCCCCCCCTTATGGGTACCCTTCATAGAATCCTTTACTATCCAGGATGCTCATTAGTAGCCAGGAGTAATCTGGATGACTTTCAAATTGATAACTTCAGCCCTAGCCTTTCCCTTTAATTCTTGAACCACACATCTACTATTTTACTCAGCATCTCCATTTTTATATCTTAAACAGATCTGAAACTTAACACATCATAAATCAAGCCTTGTCTTCTATATATCTCTATTTCTTCCAGTCTTCTTTATCTCTTATAAGTGAAAACTGTTCTTTCAGTTTTTTTTCTTTGTTGCCTTTCTACATACAGTCCACTAGCATGTCCTGCTGAATTTACCTTTAAAATTTACAGTTCAAGCATTTAAGAAATACATACTTAGAACTACTTTGGAGTAGACCTATGAAATGGCTTCTATCTAGATATACACTCAAAGCATCATGGATTCAAAGATGAGGCTTTTGGGAAGTGGCTTGATCATGAGTGTGAACACTGGATTAGTCCACTGAATGGTTCATCACAGTTCTGGGTTTGAACATTGGGGAACCTCACCCTGGATGTGGGTAGCACTAATCAATAGGCTGGTAGCCTGGATGGAATAAAAACCTTCCTATCTGTCATTCCATTGACTATTTTCCCTCTGTCCTGCCCTGCTTTGGAGTCAGCTGATTATGGACTGAAACTACTACAAACTGTGAGCTAAAATAAACCTTTCTTCCTTTAATTTGTGGATGATGAGTATTTTGTCAGAAGAAAGTAAGACAACTTATTTAAAGTGTGTATGATACATTGATCGACAGAATAAAAAATTCTTATTATCCTATAGCTTATATTAGGCTCTGAGCAAAAGTCAATCAGAAAAGCAGTGTGAGCATAGTTTTTATATCTTTGTTTCCCATTCCAGCCTATGGCACAGAATTTACTCAGGACAAAGTAACAATGCAACAGAAACAAATATAATAAAATGATACATATAGGAAAAAGTAAAGAAATAAAAGGCAAAAACTAGAAAGTCTAAGTAGAAGGTACTACTTTAAGTAGGGGGAAGCTGAAAAAGTAAAATGAGATTACAGAAGCAGAGTGAGTAAGAGTGATGCACTTTCAGATGGGTGCCATGTTCTTAAAGCCTGTCTAGGGGCAGATATGACTGGATATTAAACAGCTAGATGTCAAAATGACAGATGAGTTAAGAGAAGCAAGAGTAGTCAAATCTTACTGGGTATGGTGGATTAAAAACTAGTAGTCAACTCAAACACCAGCTGAACTGAATCAGCATGGTGCTGAACATGGATTGCCCACTTGACAAAAGTTGCCAGCACAAAAAGGAGATCTGGAGAGGAAAAAGAAGCATTGTGGGTTTTCCTAAGTGTTGTTGTTTGGAGCCACTGCTTCTCCTGCAGGAACTTGTTACATTGGCTTCTCTGATATGAATTCAGCTGTAATCATCAGAGGAGCTGAGGACCCTGTCATTGAGAATGGCTTCAGTTCTATTTGAGGAAGCTCTGGTCCTTACTTTGAGCATTGCTTCTTGGCTCTGGAAAGAAAAAGATGTGTGCTGGCCAATCTCCCGGAGAAGCTTGTCAAGCTGGCTTCTGACATGGACTCAGGACTCAGCTGTTCTCATTGTTAGAAGAGCTCAGGACCTAGTTGTCACTGAGACTGGCAGTGGTACTTTTTGGGGGAACCCTAGTCCTTATTTTGAGCATAGCTTTTTGGCTCCAGTGTAGGGCCCTTCGCCTACTGACACAGATCATTTATCTCACTGGCACAGACTTTCTAGCTTCCACTGCTGACCTTTGGGTTTTCCCAAATCTGTGAAATAGACTTGTATGAGTCACTGTCGTGGTCTTTTGGGCCTCCAGGTGGACTTGTGGGAGGCACAGTCATGGATGCTAGGTGTTCAGCTGAACTCATGCAGGATATTGCCATGGGAGCCAGGCCCTGGGCTGGATTCTCTAGGTTAGTGTAGACAAATTTCTTGTACTTCCTGTATTTGACTCTTGAGGTGACTGTTATAAATAATACTGTATATTGTGTGTCCTGTATTGTCTTATTCTCCTAGCAATCCCTGACTACAATACGGGGTATAAAAAATAATCAAAAGAAACTTAGATTTTATTTTCAGAGTGATGGGAAATTACAAGAAGTCTTAGAGGAAAATCTAATTATATTTTTTAAGATATAATTATTTGTTGATAAAAGACTTTGGAACAGAAGCAAGAATGAAAGAGGGGAGACCAACAGTGGGTAGATAAAAGAAGATGATGTTGTCCTAGAGAAATGTAAACATTACAGCAACACCAAAACATGTAGGGCCATGGAAAACTTCTTGAAAGTCATGCTATTAGAATTTTGCCTTGGTAAGTCAATAGAAATTTACACATCACTATGAGAAGAAGCTGACACTAAAATAGTCTTTATGGCTCAGCTGCATTGATCTCTTTTAGTATGTTTAGTAAAAGGCTCCTGTGGTATGACTCACATTCAGCACACATGAATGAAAGATGTAATGAAAAGTTTAGGGAAAGGAAAAATGATAAAGAACCTTGAATATTATGTTAATACTTTAGATTCCTGTTAAAGATGTAACATTAATTTAAACATTTTGAACAGAGAAATAAACTGATGACTGTTAATCATAAAAAGACAATTGAATATTTGGAAGACGGACTTCAAAGGTCAAGACTGGGTACAGATAAAATCTGAAAGTGGATCCAGGAAATAAACCAAATCTAAAGTGGTGGGAGTGATAAGAAGATGATGAATGAATGTGTAAATCACCCACAGAGAGAAAGAGCATCTCAGGGAAGTGAGCAGACAGATTCTGTCTCATACAATTGGCTTGGTAGCTAATGTTCTCATGGCCTTACCAACAAGCATTTTCACAATGTGATAGAGAAAGAAAGCATATATAAAGACATGCAAAAAGTTGTTCATTCAATAAATTTGACTTTAAAGAAAAAGAAAGAGCTATGATTAGAAAAAGCAAATAATGTTACATAAATTTGCTTATTTCTGCTGGTTTATTAAGCTCTACAGTAACTTCAGAATATTCATACTCTTAGAGACCAACATCCTTTAAAATTATAGACTTAATGGTTAATTGTAGAATAACATAAAATTGGAGTAAATGAAAAAGCAGGAAATAGTTAAAATGACATTAAAAAAAAAACAATCACAAAACTAATGGCATAAACCATCCCAAGCATGAAAAATGAATTTGACATACAGATAAATGAAGCATTTAGCCATGATAAAAAAAAATCTACAGCAAGGCATATAATTCTTGAGAGTCCAGAAATTCAACACAAGAATTATTAAAAGCTTCTAGAGAAAAGAAATAAATCACCTATAAAGGAAAGCAAATCAGAATCACAGCAGATTTCTCAACACAAGTCAAGTCAAGGAGCTTGAAATATTTCAACCCCTAAAAGAAAACCTCCTCCAACTCAAGAGTGATGTACTACACAAAACTATCTTTCAAAATTGATGGAGAAGATACTTCCTTGACAAAGAACACCTGAGGAAATTCATGACCACCACAAGAGCATTCCAAAATGTTCTAGAAAGAGATAACAAGGACTACTATTCAATGAAGCACAAAAGAATGAATTTTTACCAAGCAAGACAATCAGAAGAAGAGAAAAGAAAAACAATAACAGGAAAATAACACGACAAAGATAAATCAATACATATCAGTTATAGCCATCAATGTAAGTGGTCTCAAATCACCAATGAAACAAACAAATAACAATAACAACAAAAACAGACTCACAGAATGGATCAAGAACCAAGATCTAACATTATAATGCATAGAAGAAACACATTTAATTCAAAAAGAAATTCATAACCTGAAAGTCAAAAGGTAGAAAACAATACTTCATGTGAGAGAAACCTGGAAAAAAGCAGGACAGCTATTTTATTTACAGACAAAGTGAATTTCAAGCAAAGACTGATTAAGAGAGACAAGGAAGGCCACTACAATCTTGTAAAGATAACAATCTAAGAGGAAGTGATAACGATCATAAATATAGATGCATTAAATACTGGTGCACCTAAATAAACCAAACAAACACTAACAGACATAAACAATCAAATAAGGACTAATACAATTATAATGGGGGCCTCAATATCCCACAAATAGATATATCAACTAGACAAAAAATTAACAAAATACTCGAACTAAACCAAACTCTTGAACAAATGGACTTAGTAGATGCCTATGAAGTGTTCCACCCAACCACATAAGAATACACATTCTTCTCAGCTGCACATGGGACATTCTCCATAACAGATCACATACTAGCTGATAGAAAATGCTTAAGTCAAATGCAGAACTGCAATGAAGTTGTAAATCAATGGCAAAAGAGACAAGAACTTTGTAAGCACAAGGAAATTAAATAACACCCTCCTTAATAACCAATAGGTCACAAATGAAATTAAAGAAAAAATTATACAGTTTCTATGATTAAACAATAATGCCAATATAACTTATTGAAACATGATACGTGATAAAAGCAGTCCTGCAAGGAAAACATATAAATGTTGAATTTTCATATTATAAAGACACAGCAAGATCAAATAAACAACCTAATGTTGAGCTTCTAGGGAAAAGATTTCATCTAGAAATGATGTCCATTTGTGAGGCTATTTGAAGTATAAACAGAAATGTAAAGGAAAAAAAAAGCCCATGAAATAAATATTAACTAGAGAGTGCAAATAACAAAAAACAAAAAGTAAAATGTAAAGAGGTTCAGAATTTCCTCAATTTCAAATCGTTCACAAAAAGTGCTGAAAGATGGGAGGAAAAGGCAGAGAATTCCTTTTATTCAAATCATATCCATTATGCAAATAAAAATAACGACCCTCCATAATTCTTACTTCAGGAAATACCATGGTTTCCATAGTGGCACATATTTCTTCAGGCTGTGTATTTACAACTGACTTTTCTCTTTTTGGGGATGCTAGGGATTGAACCCAGTGCCTTGAGCATGCTAAGTGTGTGGTCTACCACCCCATACCTCTAGCTGCTGACATTGTTTTCCCACAGACACTGAATCTTTTTGAGGATGTGTAGGAAGCCGATTGAATGTGCTGGCTTTAATGCTAAGGCGTAACTTGTGCTGGACTGTAAGATTGATCACTTCTTAGCTCTAACACTTAGGAAAGTGTTTGTATTGCCTTTACTGTGGCTTCTGCCTCTGCAAAACAGGGCTGTATCTGAACCTGAACAGACTTGAAATGTGAGAGAGCTTTTTGTGCATAGGAAAAGAACTTATAAAATTGCTTGTGTTTTAATTTATTATTTAAATGCAGTTTTATTATACATTTAACTGCATTTCTCAAATAGATTTATAAATCAATGTTATGTTTTAAAGACTTTCACTTTTCTGATTAAAAAAATCTAGAAAAGAATAATAATAAAGAGAAGGACAAAGAAGATAAAGAAATTATAAGACCGCACACATGATGTCTTTAGACTTGGGAACCAGGAAGTATGTGTTTTACCCCAGCCCATTAGGGTCAGGATATACGGTAGTGTTTAACAAGTTTATTAGCAATAAACATAGTTATTAGTTTCTTCATAGAGGACTGGTAATGACCATTGTGACTTAAAATGTTTGTAAATAAGCATAATGAATATTTCAATAAAAATAACATGAAATTATAATCCTTTATAAAATTCGAGCAAACTCCTAGGTTTACTTATTGTGTTGGATTTCCAGATTCTGTTGAAAGTGTTAAAACATGCTTCACAGTTTTAAAATATTTTCTTTAGCACAGGTTAGGTTCCTTTTAAAAAGATTACAGTTAAGTAAAACCACATACTTCTGTTTAAAATTTCAATTAGCTTTAAAACAAGCTAAAACATATTAAGCATACCATATAGACCAAAGCTACCAAGGAAGTACAGTAGAAGGTGCATTGTAAGATTATTCTCATTTTAAATGACGGTTGAACAACTGGGAATTAGATGTGGGTTGACAAAATTTTATGAAAAAATACCTAAATTATCTTTTAAATAAAACTAATGAAAAGTAAAATAAAATTCTTGCTAGTTAATATGCTGCTTATATATTTAATTCAAATTAAACATAGTTTTGGAACCAAAGAAATTTTTCTTCCTTGAAATTTTTCCTCAGACATCAAAAAACATCAAATTTATCCAATATTTGCATTTTTTTGAAGTCTGACAAATGAGTGGTAGGTGAAATGCTATAAAAGGTATTTATATTGACCTGTGGATATAGCAAAGACACAAACTAAAGAGGAAAACATACATTAGTGGTAATACCTAGCGACTACATACCATAAGCTACTATGTTAGAGCTGGGTTCCCAGATATTTACAACTTACAATTTAATAATTTTACAAACACTACTTACTACTATAACATATCAAAACTACTTATTATACTTTTAGGATTCTGAATATTCAGTGAATTTAAATATGCATTTACCACATTAATCAGCAATTCCTACTTATCCAACAAAAATTGAACATATCCAGAAATATATGAATAATGGTAAATACAGTGTTTTTCCATCAGCTGTAAACTGATAACATAATTATGTATATAATAATACACAATTATGTATATAGAAGAATGGAAGACTGATTGCATATTCATACAACATAGTGAATAAGAGCAAACTACTATTGCTCAAAATATCTGAATGAATGGCTCTCAGATAAGACACAAAAGAATACAAAATGTGTTTTTCTTTATGTGAAGTTTAAGAATATTTCAGTTTGTCATAGAAAATAAAGTTAATATGAAGAATGAAATTATAAAGCATTGTCAAATTATATGGGGTAAGTTCAATGCAGTAGTCTTCACCAGTTAAATGTGGAGAAAAAGTAAAGCAATAATTCCAGAAAGAATACTGAGTTTCACATGAAATTCTTAATCTGGGCTTTAAATAGGGAGTAAAATACTCTAGTTGCAATGGTAAGTATCAAAGAGGGCCAGCTACTATATTAGAGCCACTGTGTCTAATTAAGTTGGTATTAAACACTATACTATAGTAACATCTCAATATTTTGTCAATAGTCATAGAATTATAGTGCCTAGTTTTCCTCTGATTGTACATGAAATACTTAATGATATTTTGGTATATATGTGTGCCTATGTCCATATATACATATTTATCCACATATACCTTTCTATGTTGCACATAAATAGAAATACGTATGTTTAAATGTTTCTACATGTGTGCGTGCATTTGGTATTTGCAAAATTATTTATCAGCATCGCTAGATTCAGTTCAGATTGATGATCACCTTGGAAACTCAGACTCAGAGATTGTCCTTCTTACTTACAGATGTTATTATGCACTATGGGGTCTTACAGGAACTGCTATTATAGACAAAAATTTCTTTTATTATTCATCAGTGACGTTTCTGGGTTTCTGGCAAAATGGGCTTTAAAAAAAATTGAACTCATTAAAAGGAATCTTTCAAGGGGGAGTGGAATAATAGAATGAAATGATGGGGCTCTGTTTTGGACAAATTTGAAAGGAAAATAAGAAAAATGAAAAAAAATTTCTGACATTCAAGAGTAAATGCTTCTAAATGGTTATTTTTACCTACTGTATTCTAAAACATTTAAAGGTTAATCATTTAAAATTCACTTTCCTTCCCGAGAATATTATACATAATGTATTATCCTGCTTTCATTGTTTCTATATTTACAGTTTTAATGTCAAGGAAAAAGCAAATGAGATATTAAACCAAATATTATTTTGTGTTTAAAAGGTCATTTTTGGCATGAGATTGCTTCTAGAGTTTTGAGATTTTTTAGAAGAAATATACTTTTTAGTGTTAGAACATTAAATGTTAACACTAAGTGATTTTAAATTTTATTTATCTCTGGTGTGTAAACAAAATATGTAAGCTTCTTAAGAGCCTAGTCTTGTTGATAATACAATTTTCCCTTCTAATTATTGGTTACATGTAGTGAACACTCAATAAATATTAACTTCCAACATTTTAAATATAGTGCAATAGTAAATATAAAGGTTACCATTTTAGATAAGACACTTTCAATACATTAAAAGTTGCAAGGATAGACAATATTATAAAGAATTTAGTAATGATAACATAACATTAGACAAAAGTAGTACTTATTGGATACATTTTCAAGATTAACCAGATTGGTTCAATGGTCATCTCTAGAATATAGATGCCAGCATTCTTAGCTTAAGAATATCAAATGTCAAAGCACTTAACAATGCAGCACAAAATACTTTCATCACAATTGTATATCCTTTCACAATGCAAATCTGGAAGAAAGGAATTACTAATAGGAATTCATCAACGAAGAAACTACAACTCTAAACTGTGTTGTTCAAAATTTCAGAACCAAGTCTGTCAACCCTAGGATTTAAACACGGAAGTTCAAAATACCTATGCATTTTTAAAGTAGAAGTAACCCATTAGTGACTTGAAACTAAAAACCTATTAATGTCTTGAAACTAAAATATGTAGGGAGACTTATGAAAATTTAAACTCTTCCTTTATTTTTATTTTCTTCTCGTTAATGCTATATAAAATTTCTCCTCCCCAAAATGAGGAAATAATCAATAGATGGAAGATACAACCTACAGAATGAGAGAAAATATCTGCAAACTTTACATAGAAACAAAGGATTAATATTCAGGATATATAAACACCACCAAAAACTCAACAGCAAAAGAAATGCAAATAGCTCATAACCCAATTTAAAAATGGATAACAAACCTAAAGAAATATTTTTCAAAAGACATATAACTGGCCAAAGAATAGATGAAAAAATGTTCATTATTAATCCTCAGGGAGATGATAATCAAAATCTCAGATAGCACAACATCGCGGACAAATTAACTATCAGTAAGACTAAGGCAACAAATTCTGCTGAGGATGTGCAGAAAAGGCAGCCAAACACTGCTGATTTGGTAAGCAATGAGTACAACTGTTATGGAAGAGTATGATAGTTTCCTAAAAGTGTACAACTCATAATTTCCACAACCAGATATATGTCCAAAGGGATTGAAATCAAGAGAGAGTAGAGGAGGGGAGAGGGGAGAGGAG